>DWRA01001349.1:0-17452 GCA_018250295.1 Spathilepia clonius
CCAGAAGACAGCAGCGCTTAACACTGCTGTTATTAGGCAGAAATAAGTGTGGCGGTAGTGCCGCCGGAGTCGAACTAGAAAAGGGTCTACCACCTTTAAAATAGATCCCTTATACGAACCGAACGAACACACTTACACGAATCGAACGATGAGGAATAAAATAATATCGCCTACATAGTCAAGTGTTGTTTTCAGGACAACCAGACAGATCGATAGCAAAAAATGTGTTCTTATTATACGAAATTTATTTATAGTTCTAACAAACTTTCTTTTTCATTATACGGATAAGATTAAATTGATGACGTATTGGAGAAAGAAAACAAAGTTATCTCGCTTTGATAAAAATATATTGGTTTACCAGTTATCAATTTCACTTTGTAGTAAAGTTATTTGTAGGTATTATGTTTATCAGTTGATATAACTTTTATCTGACCGATAATGAAATACTTGTTTTAATACTGGTTTCCAAGCGGGATTTTTATATTATAACCTTAGTATGAACTTCAGTACAGCTCGTTCCGTTTAGAATATCAACGAGTTACCTAAATATTTTCCTTGTATGCGAGACCAGATTTTCTGGTGGGTATTATATCCATCCATTCTGTAAGTTCATAGGCCTAAGTCATTTTGAACCAGCGTAAAATGCTTAAGTGTGTGATGTGTATTTGCACTTTGTTCTCTACAACTGTTTTGTCGGAAACTTAATGATACACCGGAAAATAGAAATTAACTATTTAACGTATATTGCAAAAAATTGTGACAACAGAGAGACAAATAGACGCGCACACTATAGACACTAGCGCCACAGACGACAAATATTTAATTTGTTTGCGTTGTGTTTAGCATTCTTCCAACATGTTTTATTCCAAGAACAGACTCGTGTATTGTACAGCAATGAGTTGATAATGATATTGAAGATAGTAGAAACTCTTGTAGTTCGAACCCAACGGCACCACGGCAACTTATTTCTGTGTAATAACAACAGTGTTAAGCGCTGCTACAATTGACGGGTGTGGTTAGCCAGCCATGCGCACCTATTCGAGGCATTCCAACTTAGTCCTCAGGGGTAGCAACTAGCAACACATCTGTGTATCAGGTAGGACTTTAATCTTATCTGAGATTGATTACAAATATCCGTGGACGACAGTACCCACATACTATCATACATATAAAAACAATGAAATATACTAGCATAAAAGAAACAAGTAAAAGAAGCTTAATTATATCACGTTCATCGAATTTAATCCAATACGCCACAAGCACATACGGTACAGTGTCTACATTACATATACGAGTACATGAGCACTGGGGTACGTGTATATAGGTACCTACATACGCGTACAAACATGTAGAGATGTACGTTTGTAAAGTTGGTTACGTGAAAGGGAATACGTCCGGCGCGCAGGCCACTTGAAACTTGACGAAAGACAGGGCTGACACTTGTTGGAAGTATATGTAGTTAATTATTTTTTTAGGCATAATCTTTAGCCTCTTGGTTTTAGTTAGTGGTTAAAGTGGATAAGGACTAGAATACGCCAGCGTTTATTTCTGTCGTGAGGTAGAAATAAGCGAAGGTTATTTTTTAATGTTTAAAAATGTAAGATTTTAAAAATATTAAGAATTCAAGAGCTAGACTATATTAAGAAATAAAATATAAAGAGATAAGGAAGTTTACTTGTATTTTATTTACTTTTTAATCCATCATAATTGAATAAATCCGGAAATATATGTTTGAAAGAAATTTACTATAAGTAAATTGCGAACTGAAAGTTTGTATAAATAGGGGTCCCGATTTTTTGTTTTGATATACGGAAACTTAAAAACACTTCAAAATATCTTATTAGTTAACATAACATTAGATATTGCGCAATTTACTTTATTTTAGTAAGGTCCGAGTGTATGTTCTAGAAAAAACGAATTAATCAATAAATCAGTAAAAAAGACGGACAAATCATAAAATGTGTTTGAAAACTGTACCTATTATTATGTAAGGTTTTTTTGGTCGAGTCTTAATGAGGCCAGTTATCTAACGTGCGCAGCCCTGGCGAAGTAGAGTAGAGAATCTCAGGGAGCGGTATGTGGTGTACGACATACATACAAACGTACAGCACACTGTATATGTACACGTATATAGCGCACTGACACCCGCGAGACAACTCTGGGAACGCAATTCTGCTAACTTTGTACATTTTGTCACGCTTATTTTACGTGGAGATGGGTAGAGCCTATAGAAATATTATTGTTACTAACGAGTTGGTACCTTCGGCGTACCCCATATATGTCCCCGTGGATTTTAGCATTTTGTGTAAGTACTCTAAATATTTGCAGGTTACAAAGTATTCTAGACTATACTAGACTAGAGTATTTGTGTAAAAGTTTAACTAAAATCGGTTTTATTGTTTGAATTGGGATTTATAGACAGAAAAAAATGTAATGTGACCATACAAATAAGTACAATAAAATAAATAAAAGTAAAATAAGTTTTTATAAAATTTGTATAAGTAATTTATAGCGGTTCCTAAGACTATATTGCTTTTATTAATTTTTGTTTGGTTTTTTATTAATTATACCAAAAAGATAGTTACGTTTAAATAGATCTAAAAATACAATAGGACAAAAATAACTTCTATTTTTTTTCATTGATATCGAATTAAACGGGTTTATTTTTATTATTAGCATCTCAAAGTCTTCTTAAAAATGTACGAATCTTCCATTAGGGGATAAAAAATCCCATAAAAAATACGTAGTGGGAAAAAATCAATCAATAGCGATGTGACATGCGCAGTGTGTCCCGGGGCGCTGCCGGGACTCGTCCGGGGGTGGAAACCCGGGTAGACAGGATCCGACGTGTTAATCCACGGCGGTGGTATATTATGTATATTTCATGTTTTAGTTATGGTATAAATTTCAGCTTTCGCATCATTATGTCCGCCAAACCCGAAATTTTCAATAGATTGACTTGATTATTTAAGCACCGTAGCTTTTCTATATAAGACTGTTTTATATACTTTATATTTCGAAGTTCTAATTTTAGTCTAATTAGTTTCTAGATATTGAATTGATTGTATTTTCTAGCTAAGCTAATTAGAATACCTTTATTTACTTCTCAAAATAATTAATATCAGACAAAGTCCCAACAAAGTGGTCTATTGACTAGTATAATATAATGTGCTTAGTTCCATCCAAATCAAAGAGAAACGAAAATTTTTTCCACGCTGCGAGAAATTTTCCTTGACCTAGCACACTCACGTGACAAGACACGGTGGTGACGTGTTATACCTATCTATTGGCGGACTTATTTACTTCTATCGTCTGTTCGGGAAATTCTTTTGTCTCGATTTGTTTTTGCTATTCTTGAGTCTAGGACTTTATAAAATATATACTATATCTGAATGTATCAACTTACACGTTACTAAAAGGTGGTAGAACCCCCGGCGGAACCACCGCCACACCTATTTCTGCCTAATAAAATTAGTGTTAGGCGCTGCTGTCTTTTGGTTTGAAGAGTGTGGTAAGGGAGACTTACTTATTTGAGGCGTTTCAACTTGGTTCTCAGGGGTAGCACCGTGTCTGTGGTCGACTTAGCAAATGTCCATGGGCGACAGTTGCCACTTACCATCAGGTGGATTGCCTGCTCGTTTGCTATTCCATCATATAAAAAACCCCAGTTTTCCATTAAAACTAAAAGGTACGTTAGGATACTTTCCATTTGCCATTAGGTTCTCAGAACCTTAAAAATTACGACCAACCTAAACGCGAGCGGCGGAGCTTAAAAAAGCTATAAAATATTTTACACTTTCCTCTGCTAAAACTGTGGCTATTTTGGTAAGCAAACGTTGGCTTATTTTAAAATTTCAGCCCGCCCGACATATCTGACTCCTTTGAGGTTACAAAATTCCTAGCTAGAAATTCGAGGCTGTCTCCTAGGAAATTTCTGGTCTTGGCAGCTTATGATAACGTTTTCTATTTATTTTGACGACGCTCGAAGGTATTTAACACTTTATGTAATATAGCATTTTCATTATGCAACGACTTTTCGCTCTCTGTTGTAGTCGACAGTTTCGTGTACAATTTTTCAATAATGATGTCCAGTACTATAGAATTGTTTTAAAAAGTGGTGGTTCAATGGTGGTAGAACCCTTTGTAGTTCGACTCCGGCGGCACCACCGCCACACCTAATTCTGCCTAATAACAGCAATGTTAAGCGCTGCTGTCTTCTGGTTTGAAGGGTGTGGTAAGGGAGATAAACTTAACGAGGCATTCCAACTTAGTCCTCAGGGGTAGCAACTCATTTGTGGTCGACTTCAGTTGGGATTCTAGTCTTGTCTGGGGTGGATGACAAATGTCCATGGGCGGCAGTTGCCACTTACCATCAGGTGGACATGCATGCATGCTCGTTTGTTACTCCATTATATATATGAAAAAAGATGTGTCTAATTACATCTACAGCCATTGAACGTGTTGTGTCGAATGAAAAAGATATTTTTGTACACAATATTTTGACAGGCACTGTCGTCGTGTAATGGAAAATTTTAATTGCACGACTTAGTTGGCCACTGACATACCAGAGATAAGTTCAAACATGTATAAAATTCATACCGAGTATGTATTTATTTTAGTCCAAGCAAATATTTAATTGATTGATTAACTGATGTCTCTTTTTTAACGTGATAAACTTTTTTCATTTGATGATTTTAGTTATTTTGTGTCTGATACTAAGTCTAGGTTCCTCAAAGCCAGTTAATCATACGACAAATTTTGTGATAAAAAGTCTGCGCAGCTAGTTCGAACATGCAGCACGCACGATGATGTACGCCAACTAAATCAAATTAATGCGCTTAATTTGCTGTAATAAACTAATCACAATCATTGACATGTAACTCGTAATATCCAATGCAATCTGTGACTTTATTTCTTTTAATCACAACCTTTAATTTGTTCTATAAATAGTCAGCTTTTTAAAGGAGTACGCCGTTATTTTTAAAGTCTATAAAGGTACGCGAGTTACATGTTTGAGAAGCCCTGCTCTAAGCCTCGGTATTATGAGTCAGATGTTTCTAGATGCACCTTTCACCGTGCGGTCGGCGCATGGTCGCATGCTAATTATACTCTTGTGTAATTTGCACCTTTTTTCCTGTAGCTTCTGGTCTGCGACAGTGGCTCGCTTTACCGCATACTGTGAGATATTGAGCGACAGATTGAAGGCTTGGGTTACGTTTGATTAGGAAAGGGCGAATATCCGGTATTTTTTGTCTAAAGGCAATTTAGCAATTTAAAACTTGACAAACAATATGGAGTTATAGGCAAGGATAGCAGTGATAGCCTCTAGGAGTTGAATCTGGGCCTCTCAGTCGAGAGGTCCGAGGTTCAAACCTATGATTTTTCGAAGTTATGTGCGTATTATAAATTAATTATCACCTGCTATAATGATGAAGGAACACATCGTGAGGAAACCAGCACACTGGAGTCTTTGAAAAAAAAAACTTTTTAAAAAAGTTTGTGAAGTCTACTAATTCGCACTTGGCCAGCGCGGTGGACTATGTGGCCTAACCCCTCTCACCCGTGCCCAGAAGTGTATTACAATTAAACAGTACGAGCTGAGGAACTATTAATAGATAATATTTAACACTTCACACACACAGGTAGAGTCCGACCTAAGGACGGTCACATATACGTTGATACCACTGATGACAAAGTTGCAATGCCTTTTTAAATATGCGTTATCGAATCCTTCAAACCAAAAGACAGCAGCGGTTAACAGACCTATTACAAGATATAAATGTGTGTGTCGTCAGGGCAGTACCACAAAGGTACATTCAACATACATTTGTTATTGAAAAGTTAATCAGAATTGTTATTATTTAGACTTAAATGTTCACCGTATACCAAAATATATGCATTTACAGTGCATACTAATAACATTATACATGTACGCAAGCTATGCATTGCGACATTATGTCTTTGTAATAAGGTTTTTACCTCCACATCTATATTATTACTGTAGATTGTTGAGGGAGCTTCGGTACAGATTATAAAATATGTATACGTCGGTTCATGACAAATTTAACCAGGAGAGCGGTTTCCCGGGATGACACCTATCGATCGGTTCGTAACTAATAAAAACATCGCATACCAAATAAGAACGAGCCGCTATATATTTAGCTCTACCATACAGGGTGATTACATTTTCTGCCCTTATCATTAGACCGACGTAGCAAATAGCAGAATTTGGCTTTATTAACATTTATAATAAAATTAATAAGATGCTCTTTTAATATGTCACATAGGGTTCCATATTTAACGACGCAGAATCGTTTGGAATCGGATTGAAAAAGTACGTCTGTTGTTAACAATGCAGCTTTTGGAGGTGGAACTCTTCGTAGTTCGACTACGAGTCACTGCCACGCCTATTTCTTTATAACAGTGCAATTTAACGCTCCTAGATTATTGTTTGACGCTAGTGGCATATACGTTTGGAGAATTTAATCCCCAGGAGTAGTAACGCCTCTGTGGCAGACCGGTACAGCCAAGCAGCTGTAATTACTTACCATCACGTGGATGGCGTTAACGATTGCTTTTTCTATATCAAAAAGAGGTACCATAAGCCTACTTACGGACCGAAACAGGATTTTCGTGGGAAACCAAAACCAAACTTTTGGTGAGTCACTAGTGATACGACTCAATGTTAACTTCGTTCACGTTTACGCGCCAGGTCAAGTCGATATTGCATTGATGAGTATGGGGAGACCCTGAGTTCCTACAGATGATCCGTGTAATACTAGCCGTGCATACCGGTGCCGACACCGCTATTCCGTCGTTAAGGATACAGTGGAGCATTCTTTTTTGTTTTATCTCCTGCCTGTGTGATGCTTACAAGGAAACGTTTCTTAATTATTTGCTACTGCGTCATCGTCATCAAATTAATTGTTGGTAACTATAAATAATTATTTTTATGGTGAGGCTAGGCGAAGCATCTACTAGATACTGATACTCCGTTTTTTACTGATAGTCGGCGTGGAGTTTAAGTTTAATGAGAAACGATTTTTTCGGAACGATACTGAAGCATAGATGACAAAATATCATATAAGTAAATCATACTACAAGAACATCATATTAATACAAGTAACATTTTTTATGGATTTTATTACTGAATTACAGTATTGGAACTCATTGTAGTTCAACTGCGTACCACCGCCACACCTTTTTCTCTCTTATAACACTACTGTTACACACAGCTGTATTCCAGTTTAAAAGGTGCAGTAATGGTGGCAAACTTGTCTTAGGCATGTTAACTTAGTCCTCCGAGGTCGCATCTATGCCGACGTTAGGTATATTCTCAACTTATCTGGGGTTGATTATAAATGTCCATTTATGACCATAGCCACTTACCATCTGGTGGACTTTATGCTCATTTGCTATTTCTATAAAATAAATATATTTATTTTATTTCACAGATTTTATGTTCTTTAATTTCCCTTGTAAATAAAGTATATAGTTGTATATAAAGTTTCTTGACTATACAAGGGGATGACGATTTAAATTGTATTGTATAAGTAGTATGACTACAATGAGTGTGGTTTGAAGTGAGTACGTGTATGAGTACCTTTATATTAAAGTACTAGGTACATATTTACTCTGTTCTACAAACATGCACGTTTTGAACAACATATAAAGAAACGGCGAGCGAGGTCAGAACCATGAAAGCCTACATACTAACTCTACCTAGGTACAGTGACCAGGTACAGAAATAAAAAATGGGGACGCTTCGTTTTTACACTCAAAATGTTTTTTTTAAGATATTATTTTACTTTAAATTTATTTAGTTATACACATAACGGACAAAATGGAAGTGTAAATAAGCCCGATACGCCTGTAAAATGCAAGACGTGTCCATCTAAATTCGGATGCCTTGCTACCCTATTCAAAAATTGTCAAATTGTACGCCGTATAACTAGAAGTACCTATTTTGGTATTTTTAAGTCTTTAATATTTAGTGTCAAGTTACTCAGGTCGATGATTTAGTCAAATCATGTCTTATTCTTAGAATCACAAATTTACGCTAAACAGATCGTTATACCTATGTAGCAGGTATGCCATATTACATGATATTACTTGATGGCAAGTGGTCACTGCCAAGATAAGATTAGAGTCCTACCTGAAGTAAGCCTATGCAACTCCAAATGATTAAGTTGGACTGTTTAGACAAGTAGTCTGCCTGTCCCCTTACCACAACCTTCAAAACAGAACACAACACTTAACACTCCTGTTGTAAGGCAGAAATAGGTTAGGTGGTGGTGCCTCTGGATTCGAGCCACAAAGGATTCTACCATCTATAAATCGTAGGTAAAACTCGAATCCTATTTGAGTTGATTACAGATGCAGTGTCCACTTGCCACCAGGCGGACAGCAACGACAGCATGCTTGTTTGGTTCCTACTTGAATTACATGAAAAAATTAGCACACAGTACTAAAATTACCGGTGGTGATCAAAATACGACACCTGCAATCCGCATTGTCGTATAAAGGAAAAATAATACTCCACTGTCGTTCATTATCGTGTTACTGAAATAAGTATTTTAAATTTTGATATTAAACAACCTTTTTTACTCGGTTTCTCTCTTAAATTTTTGTTTTCAGTGTTTCATAATGTAAGTCCAATCCAGTCGTTTTATGTGAGTTTTAAGTTTTGTTACTGACTGTAATTACTATTAAATCTAGACGCACGGCAGCGTGTCAGGCAAGTTAAAAAAAATTTAGCAAAACATATATTTTTTACAAATAACATTATAAAACGAAAAGAGAAACTCCACGAATCTGATTTTATAACAATTTTAGGTTTTTAAATTTACTTTAAACATTGATTACGTTATTATTAAACGACTTTATCAAGAAAATGATTAGTAGGCACGTACTTATCTAATGTACATATTTTAACGACATTATCACTAAACTCATTATCATGAATAATAAATTATTAGAAACGTAACAAATAACGAATGCAAAGTCGCCCCCGGAAAGTTAGTTCCCAACTAAAAACAATGTTTTTATTTTGAGAGAGCGTGTGGCGTAACCGGCCGCTCTGAATTGCAAATGGCCGCGTCTGAGCGGCAACGTCGCGCGGACTGGCAACGTCGTGTGCGTAATTTTATCAAGCAACGATCTTATTTTACTTTATATCTGTTATCAAAATATGTTCGTCGGTTCAGCCCTTTTGTGTTTATTCGCGTGTGTAAGCGCATACCTTGGCTTTGTTCACGTTTTTGGGTTTATTATTGTTACATTTTTGGCAATTAGTAATGGGTGCTGATGGAAGTATCTAGTAGCGTGGTTTTATATTTTAAATTCCCGAGTATGGTATGTACATATGTACCATTGGATTTGCGAATATTTTGCTGTTGCACAAGAACCACAATACATATTTAATTTTGGTGAAATTTTAATTGCTTTTAGTAAAGATTATTTTTTGTTAAAAAAAATGTAAATCGCGTTATGAGACTAATAATTTTTGTTAAAAAAAGGTTGTAATGTATTTTTTATTTGAATTTAAAATAAAAAATCCAAACTTAATTGATTAATTCCAATGGTTACAGTATACTCAGTACACACATAAGTCAGTTACATTTTATCTTATATAGTAGTACATATAATATTGACGTCGAGTACAACAGTGAAGGGGATTCGCGGTTTATTGAGACGCACAAGGTTCTGTATCTCGCAAAATAATCTCACCGAAGCCGTTCTACCTACGTTTTATGTTCTTGGAGATTGTCTATCAAAAGTTAACGCTGTACGAAACACAGGGAATACTGGAGAGAATTGCTGCGAAATACAATTTTGGACGAACTTTTTTTTTAGAAAATGGATGTTGCAAACATTACCGTGTTTATATGGTAGTATGGTAAGAGGTAATTGTAGTCATTCGGAATTAGGACTGGAGTCCTACATGGCTCATGCCACGGTATTGTTACCCCTGAGCGCTAAGTTGGCATGGTTGTGTAACTCTTAGAAGGGAATGGTCCTTCAAACCAGAACACAACAACGCTTAACACTACTGTTCTTAGACAGTGATGCCGACTGTGTCGTTGGAATTCGAAGGATTCTGTCACTTTTCAATCACCACATTTTGTGTTAACATTTTTAAATACTTCTAAAACAAAACAGTTCAATATACAAGACGTTCTTCATAGGTATGCAATTTATTTGTAAAATTACTTGATCGACATTTCTTGTTATTATTAATTATCCGTTGGAATTGTTAGGTATACACAAAAACCAACACTTATTTTTAAACGTCTGCTGTATAGCAGCGAATTTCATTAAAACCATTCCGACGGTGAGAGCAGTATGCGAAAACTAACAAACGGCGTGTTGCCCATAATATTATGATTTATTCATCAAGAGCATACAATTTTCCTAACTTACATATATCAACGGCCCCCTGGAACAAAATCCTATATGAAAAATTACCATTTTACAGAATGAAGCTTAGATTCATAATAAAATAGATTTAGTCTTATTTTTCTATAAGATTTTGTTCTTGGGGACCGTCGATATATGCTTCGTATTGTCTTGTATTTTGTTTGATAGATAAAGTTTTAATAAATATTTAGGATTCCTTTCCTTTCATTTTACCATTACAAGGAAAACGATCACAAAAGAGATGGATGGGCCAGGTTTCTAAAAGAGCGCTGTCCCCGTCTCAACCTACTGACGTCCTTTCATTATGTTCCATCAAAAAAATTCAAAAAATATCGAATTATCGTCGAACCCTCAGGAAGGGTGCGTGTAGCGGGGTGGCGAGGGGGGCGGGGATCAGCTGTTCTATTGTCGAGGGGCTCGCAAGTGGAAAGCATCCCACTTCAGTGCGGGTTGGGGATGACTAGGGTTGGTCCGGTGTAATAATGTTTAGTTTTATCGCCGTTTAATGTATATTATTATGTTCAACTATTAACCTATATTACATCGTAGCACTTACGTCTGCGAAGAGTAAAAGCATATTTAAGAAATATTTGAGTTCAGGTCTCCCTGTAAAAATTAAAATCCATAGATGAATGGACAAATCCGTATACAAACGCGATCCTTGTTCCAATTATCTAGACTACTAGCTGTAATTCTCATGAACACTTTCTTTTTTCATGAACCTTTTCTTTCACAATACACTAATTTTAAAATGATCAGAATTCTATAGTTAGGCAACAGTGCCAAATGTATACATCAATTTCAATCAATGAGTTTTGTAAACTTATTAAGTACTCAGTTTAGTATTAACGACTTTCATAATTATTTATTGATTAAAAAAAACATTATTTCATTTCATTAAGAAAAAACTGTTTTGCAGAAATAGCCACGTTAAATAAATTAGATGCCTGAAAATTTTCTAGAAACAGCGAATATTAAATGGATCGACAATACGTACCACCCCCAAGTAGCTCTGGGGATGGTTACTAGGCAACCCCCAAGTCTATCAATTATACTGAGAAATACGAGCCCAGCCTGACGGAAGGTATCGATGACTGACTGATGTGGTGTGCAGCTTAGTTATGCTCTTCTGGAAGTCTGGTAATTTTGTTTGATGTACCTATGTTTCTAGGTTGAAGACATTGGAGTTGAGTTCAAACTTTTTCTATTTATATGAGTGAACCAAAATTATCCAAAAATCGTTTATCTAACAGCTTTTTAAATGTGCTTATATCGAATAAAATCTATACCTATAGCGGTTACGTTTACCGGTTCGAAAAAGTAACTCAAAACCTAAATTTAATTTGTGAATTCCATTTTTAATTCTAACCCGTGGGGCGAAGCGGTCTGCATACCTGTCTAACTTGCAAAGGAATCCGGGTTCGATGTTCTACTAGGCAGACGTTTAAATTTTGATTTCATATTTTGTTCACGGTATTCCTGTACTCGTCTGTGTACCCATGGCGTCAATGACACAAAGAAATCTAGTCAAATCTGTAGAAGGCTTTAAGATTTGATTCGTTAAATTCTTTTCTTAAACTTACCATACCTCTATTTAATAATAGCGGTAAAATAGATTCCATGCCTACTTATCCTGAGCACTCTTATTTTGTGGCTTGACGGGTAACAACAACTTAATATTTTTCGTCTGATGTGCATAAATTTCACCTTAGAATTAATTAAGAGGAATTGTTTACGCTATAGTCTAGGCCAGGCATTGGATCTATGGATAAATTTTGCATAAGTTTTCTGAAGAAATATTGGGCGTGTAGGACTTCTCGTGAAGGTACCCTTCATCGTTAAAGTAAGCGATAATCAAATACATTCAACTTGACCTTAATGTATATTTAATCTTTTTGACGATAATTCGTTTTGAATATTCATAATATTTAAAATAGTATGAAGTAACTGAAATTCGAATACCTAATTCCCAGAAATAGACAAAAAAAAATTGTAGGCTATGTCATTGTATTCGTCATTTATTCTCTTTAGCACTTACAACATAGAATATCTTATCGTTAGGATAAGAAAATACATAATTAGTAGACTAGATATTAAATGACTATACAAGTTTCTCTAGCTCGTTTTGGAGATATCACAAGATGAAATCTTGTAACACAGGAATATATTTAAGACAAATAAGTAAAGTCACGTTATGCTACACATGTTAGATTCGGTCTGGTTCGAAACGCGATAAGTTTAGACAATTTTAGTAACAAACAAGATTTGGGGATAAATAAAAATTCAAGTACAATAAGATTAAATCTGGAAACCGTATTCTGAACATCGTATAAACAAATATTGTCAGTGATTAACGTGTTATTTGTCTAAAGTCGTAACTTTATGCAGAAATAGATAAAGGAAGCCGAACTAAAAACGTAATGAAGGGACCATCAAAATGAAGTAAAAGACGACTAAAACCTTTACTGGCTGGAATTTTGCCATTCGCTGGTAAAACCTCCCGGTTTACTTGAAAATCGTTTTCTCTCCCAAGTCCTGGCCCGTTATAAATAGCCATACGCATCCCCTCTCCCTCCTCCTTCCGCCCTCCGAAACGTTTAGTCGGCGGCGGACCTCCGTCGAGTATGTTCGCGTCAATTGTTGATGATATTGGCATGTACGCTATCGAAATAAATTACGATGATGTAGGATTTTTGGCCACATACAGTTTTATTAATTTTTTACAGTTTATGGGGAATGTTTGAACTTAAAGTAGAGCAAGGTCATTGTAATAAATGATAGCATAAAATATTATAATGTCATTGTTAAACGTACAATACAACAATATTTTCAGAACAGATCGTCCTGTCATAAGCATCAGTTTATTTTTACAGTTATGTACTTTTAAATGTTATATTTAATTTTGTATATTTAATATGTTTTTAAAAAGGTCTTATACGTACATATAGTTAATTTGGATCTGTTATTCATTACTAAGCCTGATGTGTGGTACCTAACTATCTCATTGTTTTTTGTATAACAAATAAATAATAAGTGTGCTAAAATCCTGTTCCTATAGTACCCATGATTGATGGGTGGTGACGTGTTACGATATTTTCTCGAAGCTATGAATGTAAAATTTTGAATAGTTTGGATGTGCAAATTATAGTCTGTAGAAAAAAAATTATTCCCCGATCTTCTATGCATTTTTAACGCTATATTATTGTAAAGTTCTCAATAATAAAAAAAAATACCAATTTAAAAAATAGTGTGTATGTGCACAAAGTGTGAATTATAAACGTGTCTTGTCTACAATTAAAATTAACTGATTTTAATAATTTTTATTTCAGTAACCCAATAATATTATGTTCGTTATTTAAAAATTCACCACTTTTGTATTTGTGTATAAGTGTATTTTATACTTATTTCATTTTCTACAGAATGACTTCTATCCTAAGATTATTACTTTTTTATACTTAAATTCACTCTCTTTAGAATAATTATACTAAAAAATATGTTTACATCAAAGCAATCTACACTACTAGACTTAGCTACTTCGATGTATTTTTTAGAAAGCTTATTCACAAAATCTAATGGTAGTATTTCTTTTCCTTTCAGGTATTGAAACAAACGTGACTTGTAAATAGGAGCCTTTCTATGGGTAAGAAGATATCATCAGATTCTGTATGTATTCACTGCCTTGTCTAAATTCTGTTGTACACTGCAATGTGGTGTTGTAGTCGCCTGTTGTTGCCATTCTGCTCACTTGCATTACCTTGTATCATTTCTTCACGCATATCACGAGGTAACGTAGCAGCTCGTATCGACACTCGATACATGCAAGAGTTTCGCAACTGTTTCAAGTGGCAGAGGCGCACCCAGCTCGCCGGACGGTCACGGTACGACTGCCGCGAGGTTCATTCAACAGGCTGAGAGGATGTGGGCGGGGCGTGCGGGGCGCGACGTCATTGGACGAACGGTTGGCGCGCAGCGATGGCCGCCACCGCATTCGGCCAATGAGCGGCACGCGGACCGAACGCGCGTCCGTCCGGCCACCGGCGCGACGTTGCCAGCTCAACAGAAAAAAATACCAGATTCGACCTTCTTAGGACCCCCGGTTTTTTTTTGTTTGGCCGCGTTATCATTCGGGAGCCGGGTTCCTGAACCGTGCGTGTGATGGTGTACGTTCTCAGGTGATTCTGTTCGTGTAGTGCTTAGTGTAATGGTGTGGTCGGCGCCTTCAGGGGAGGTCCTCATAGACATCGTTTCAAGGTACCGGATTTCGGTTGTTTTATGTCTAACGTGTTCCGTTCAGTGTACACTGACCGTCACAGTCTCAGACGCCTAGAACTATCTTAACTTTAAGAGATCACTTCGAGAAGTGGGCTTAATTGTGAGGAGTTTGAGAATAGTTCCACTTTTACTGTTGGTGAGTGAATTCATACTTGAATGCACTTATTGATCTTCTTGGATGTAGGTCGTCGGGTTAGTTAGTAGATACTACGGTAGGTAGTGGCCACGTGGATTTTGCATTTCTGTGTTATGTACTTTTGGATGATAGTTAGGTATAACTCGAGAATCGAGATTACTTTACATGATACTTGTTAAGTTAGATGTTTACTTCTTGAACGTAGTGTGTTGACTTACATCTACTTATAATAACTCTGTAAACCAGGTCTAAGTGTATAGAGATAAGAGGGATGGTCTGTTTTTCAATTGATGTCACCATTGACATGGTTATCTGTCTGTATACAACACTACATGAGATATCATATCTTTGCTGTAATCAACTAGCTCTTATATCGATAAGTAATTAGAGTACAATGTTAGCTAAGGTCGACCACACATATATTACTGCTCTGAGAACAAAGCTGGAACTTCTAATAAAGGTACCTGATCTGCGCGTATCTTATCTTCGTATCAGAACAGTAGTTAGATGATTGCTGCTATGCGGTTGTAATAGACACGCAACTCTTAAAAAGTGACACTAACACTTTTCTATTCTATATAACCACCACCACAACATCTGGCGGCAGTGTGTAGCTCTGACGTGTTCAGACATATCATTTACATTCTTACTTAGTTCACAGACGTAAAATGTATCTATGGTCGTCTTCGAGTAAGACCTCTGTAGTTGGTTACGAATGTTCGTTAATAAGTAGTTGGTCAGGTGACTCCATGTCTTAGACTGTCATCTGGTTAGCTCTATATGTTTTAGTAGACTATGTGTCTGATTGCTACTTCAATTTTTCCTTTCTATGTGATGGAAGTATTAAACGAACTTGCCATCTTTCTCATGGTAACTGGCAACTGCTGCCCACGAACTATAATTGAACCAGATAAGATTAAAATCCTGCTTGAGCTCGGTTACAGATGCGTTACTAAACTGTAAGACTAAGTTGGAATACGCCGGATAAATACGTCTCCATCATAACATCCTTCAAACCAGAACACTGCAGCCCTTAACACTGTTGTTATAGGGCAGAAAGAGGTGTGGTGCCTGCGTCGATCCTCAGTGTTCTACCATCTGTAAATAAAATATAGGACGTAAAACTATACATTGAGGAAATATTTAGGTATATCTTAAATACATGCCCATCTAACAGCCTTTTGAGCCACGTTGCTAGTCTTAAACATTCCTTTTCGTAGTAACCCAGTAACTTTAACTTAGTCAAAAAACGCTGTTTCTCCTGGAGTTCATTCCTTTCCTACGACATCCACGGGAACTGAGAGAGGAGTTTGAAGCCAATATCACTTGAATAAATACGTACTAGTATTTACCTATTAATGACTAAATACCTACACTGTTATAAACACACCGACACGCAATCACATGAGTGACTCATGTGACTTGAGTCATTTGAGAATTTGGTATTAATCCATTATATTGTCGCACGTAGGCTTGCTAAAGAATTCTCATATCATTTTTGTCTGGCTATAATTTTTTTATAATCTCTAAGTACATACCGGTAGGCAGGTACAGTTCACAATGTGAACAAAATAGCGTTGCTTACTGCATAATATAGGAGTAAGAGTTTAAAGGTGGTAGAGGCATCACCGCCAAACCTAGTTCTGTTCGATAACAGTACTATTAAGCATTGCTGTTATCCGGTTGGAAGGATGTGGTAAGAAAAATATAGTTATCCGAGACCTTCCAGCTTAATCCTCAGCATAGCAATCCATCTGTGTCCGATTCCGGGTACGATTTTAACGATATCTGGGGTCAATTACAGATGTCCCTGTTCAGCAGTTGCCACTTATCATCAGGTAGACTGCATGCTTGTTTGCTACTATCATATAACAAAAATATACTTGATTATAGTCACACCTAACAACACTGATTAGATGGCGCGCTGGGGATTAGTTCAAAGTAGGAAGGTGTATAGATGTTTACACCAACAATTCCCTTCAATACAGAACATAGCAATATAAATGCTGTTTTCGACATAAGACGAATGTCGTAAATCATTTCAGGGTGTACTTATACCGTTATCATAAATTACACATCAAATCCCCAATGACGTGCCACATACAGATAAGTGTACACTTGATATATATAAACTCAGATTGTAGGTAGAAATCTAAGCTTTCTATTTGATGTAGATCTGGAACTGAACTTGGAACTGTCTACCGAAGACGGGTATAGTTACTTCACAAATGTCATAATTTATTTTGCTACTGCAGGTCCATTCCTATACTGCTGTATTGAATACGTGTACTTAGTACTAGTATCAATGCATACACGCGTCATTCCACTTTAGTCATTAAAGTGAAAACACTTTACTATGACTTACACCACAAAAACCTCTATAATTGCTACTAATGCATACCTACACGATAATGACGATTCAGTCTACATATCCATGCAATAGTAGGTATTGTGAATATCTAATTTAATCTTACGTAACTGACATAATGAGCGTACATACTATACATGACATGTGAATGCTAAGTACGTTAATACAATTAATTATACCTATTTATTTATTTATGCACACAATGACACATTTATAAGATAACTTATAATTAAAATTAGTGCAAAGGTACTGCTTAT
>DWRA01001350.1:0-17449 GCA_018250295.1 Spathilepia clonius
ATAACACACTATGTACGATACTACACTTATTGCAACTACGTACATTGGTGCTAGAACTGTGTTGTTTCACCATTGCCACACCTATTTCTGCTCAATAATGACAGAATTAAGCGCTGCTGTCTTCTGGTTTAAGGATTTAAGGAAGACATACTTATCCGAGGCATTCCAACTTAGTCCTCAGTAGTAGCATCGCATCTGTGGTCGACCTTTGGTAGGATTCTAGACTTATCTAGGGTGGATTACAGATGTCCATGAACGGTTGTTGCCACTTACCATCAGAGTGGTTGCTTCTCGTTTGCTATTCTGTTACATAAAGACGTACGATAATACATCTCATACGATACTACATGTCCATGCACGCACTACACCGAACGTACACGCGTACGATACAATGGTGCCAATGCCACATTCAAACCACAAAGTGTTCTCATTTCAAATAATTTCGTCCGCAGGCTCGAGCGAACCTGCTGGACGTGATGTTGGCGTCGAGCGACTCGTCCCCGTCGTCGTGCGGCTCGTCGCCCGCCGAGCCGCCGCCGCCCTACTCGCGCCTGCACCGTCTGCACCGCTCCAGGAGACAGAAAACTGGTAAATATACACCACAATGCATACAACCCGTCTGACTCGACTCTAACACCTGTAACCGTGCGTACGGCGGCTAGTTTGAATGCATCTTAGATGCCTACTACGGTATGTATCCCCTCATCTGACTCACCTATACTTTAAAAGGTGCAACCGTTCATACATCCTTTGAACGCAAATTAGCTGTCTATTACACTCTAATCACAAACCTTCAGAAACGTGTCGAAACAAACTATAATATGGTATGTTTCACAATCTTATAGCTTAAAAAAAGTACTTCAAAATTATGAGTCGAATAATAAAAATAATTAGGTTTAAAAAAATTTTTGTCAAACTAATAACACTCAAGAAATTTGTAAATTCTGTAGTAATTTCGAATATTTCATATAGAGACAGACTGGTTGTAAGTGTAAAAATTGTAGCACTGTGTATTTCGCACACTATGTGTTATAAACGTTAAATTTTAGATAGTTTCATCTTCTTGTGCTACGTATCTAAAAATCTAAGCCAATACAAAAACATTACACTTTTTAAAAACAGATTCACTAATTCCAGGGGAAATTATTACAACAATTAACTCTTTTTATATCCCACTGAACATGGGTTTTTCTACAACTAGATGAAACCGAATAGGTACATTTTTATAAAACTTTTACTAAATAGTGTGTAGACCTAACCTAACGGGATGTTATTAAACCCTGTACATTTTATATCAAAAATATGATCCCTTACATATCATACATGTGATTATTAAGGTGCTGTCAGGGTGTAAATCGGTGTTATCTAGTACTATTTAACTTGCAGTGAAACATGGAAATTAAGACTGCGGGCACGTCACTTTGAATCTCTCATTTAAAAAAAAATTAAGTTGCCCTCTGACAATGCCTTACTGATTATATTATAATTATACTTGGTGTTTACAATTACAACGCTTTTGTGTTCCAAAAATTACTTACACTTCGTTTAGTGCGCTAATATGGCTATTCAAATATTTTTAATTTCATTTATTCAATATGCAAAATTATCTGAAATAATAATGGGAAAATAGCAAGTGAAGGTAATTTTAATATTAGCCAACACGAACCCTGAGTTCTTATTGTTACGTCGAATACAAAATTAAACAGATACATGAAATTCCTGATTGATGCATACAGATTCCTGATTCCTGATTGATGACTATAAATAGCAAAAGCAATGCCAAAATCTTAATATATCTTAAGGTTCGTGTAGGCAACTGTTTCATATTGTTACCATCATGTTATTGTATTCATAACGAATTAGAATTTTTGATTATATCAAAATTTCTATAACTGAAAAATTGGTTATGGGTTTTCAACATTTTTAACCATAAATTTTGGTAAAGTAAACACTATTTTTAATACCTATCACAACTTTATGTGCAATCTAATATTTGATGGTGGCAGATTGAGGATGACTATTTCTTGTTACTTTCACTTAGGTACCATGTCCTCACTTCATGCGTTATTTCTTTAGCATATGACATAAAAAATGTCATAACATGTCACATGTTACATGCCATCAAAAATGACACAATTTAAAATGAAGTGGTGAAAGGGGACCTTTGTATTGTCAATAATATAAATGTTAAACATGAAATCTGAATACTATGGATACTTTATTAAAATTTTATGTACTCATATAAATTCATAAAAATCTGATTTAATGTTTAACACTTGGGATGTATTTATAATTAATTATCACGTGATGTCATGTCATGTCATGTTGTCTGTTCTGTCACACGTCCAGCCACGTCACACGTTTCCGCTCTCACTCACGCACACCTCACTGTCGCCTCATTTCAATAGATGTCATGTAACCCAATGCCGCTCTATAAATTGATAATACGGAAAAAAATAGATTCTAATTTCTGTTTTGAGGCATCAATGTTTAATTGATATGGAGAAGTATATTAAAATTTATGGATACGTTTTTGAAAATACTTACGTAAACTAATGGCGATTTATATAAACATTCTATGAAAATGGATTTGGTTGGATTTACAGTAGGACCTCGTTAAGTCGAACCTATATAAGTCGAAAACCTCGATATCTCGAAAAAATGTTTTGTTCCCTTCCATTCAGACACCAAAACCTCCATTACACGAAATCTTGACCCTCTATTAGTCGTATTAATCACCGAGTCACGCCAAGCCATTTTGGTACATATTTTCTCTGGAAGAATTAAATTTGATCTCTGTATCTCGAACATAGTAACGTTTTATTTTACACCCTTTATAACTCGATTATTCAAAATTTATTACCTCTATACATAGTTCGAAGAAAAATGCGCCTAAGTCGAAATCCTCCATAAGTCGAAGACTCTATAACTCGATTTTTTTGGCGTCTCCCTTGATATTAGACTTATAGAGGTGCTACTGTATTAAGTTACTTTTTCAGTCGAGTCGATTTTAACTTTGTAGCCCCCTAGTTGTATTTACACTAACGTATCCAAATGCAGCGTAGCCAACATTAACGTTTTTCCAACTAATAAAACCGAATTAAAAAAGCCTCTTATAGTACGATGAATGAAATGATGACAATCTTTTTAAACTTATTCGAGTTCGATATGACGACTCTTTGAATTCCTCCACTTTTACTACTGCCTAAAAAGTCAAAAACGGTAGAGTCAAAAAAGTCGAAAGGAAAAACGTTAGTCGGGCGCGCTGCGGCGAGGCCGTGAAGTATCGGGCGCGAGTGCGAGCGGCGCGAGGCGTGCCGGCGCTCACGCGTGTTGTCCGGTAGCGGGCGGGCGGCCCTAGTAATGTAGCCGTGTGCCGTACGACAGCGGCGGCGCTGCGCTCCCGCGGGCTGGCCGTGCTGCGCTTCCCGCGCGCGCGCCGGCCCTCCATCCTCGGCCGCGAGGGCTTCTTCGTGCGCTGGGGCGAGCGCGAGCGCGCCGCCGTCGCCACCTTCGACTTCCTCGACGACCTCTCCGGCGGATCCTCGCCCACCGCCAAAGACTGTTGAAGCGACCGTCGACGCTGGGGTTACCGACTGCTGTCTGTAGTGTTATTACCGCATGCAATACATCGTATTGCGGAAAATTTTATGTTTTGTATGTTACGTGAACTATAATAGTGTTTGATGAATAAGCAAAATGACGAGATTTGTTATTTGTTTCAAACTTTACTTGTTTACTAAAGAATCAAAATCAGCAATATGGTTGACCAAAATGCAGTATAATTAAGTACTACGTATTACTGTATTAATATATACATAGTACATGTTTCAGTGTCAAATGAAAAGTAATACTACGATTTATTAAAGTTGGCAACCCTAGTTTTAATAGAACATCAAATTAGTCCGTGCGCTCGCCTCCTCGAGAATCGTAATTTAAAAGATATAACTGATTATGGTGCATGCATAAATGGTGTTATTTAAGCAATCTCAATTAATAGCCACGTAGGTTACCTGTTAGATGACATGTCGCCGGTGTCGCCCGACATGTCGCGACATGCTGCGACATCGCGCTAGTGTACGTGTGTGTGTGTGTGCCGTAGCGAGCGCACGGTGTTATTATATTTTTCTATGTCGCTCGTTTGTGATATTCTCGTTACGCCGCGAGCGGCAGCCGACTGAGATGTTCCGCGTAGTGTCCGCTTTGCGTAGTGTTACGGTAAGCCAAATAGTTTAGTGTAGCGTTGTATTGCTGCACGACGTCCGCAAGGCTGCAGCTTATAGACCGCTTCTGAACGCCTCTTATAGATCTTGTAGGTGTAGTCGTTTCGATTTTCAAAGTTCTTAACTTAATCTATGACGGCACCTAGTCTTAACTCCTTCCTAGTATCATTAGTAGTGTTGGAAGTGGGACACGATAATGGCGTGTATTGTTTGTGAGTTGGGAAACAGATTGACTCGTTCTTGCGTCTACTTCAGCGGTGTACCCGTGCTTGCCTAAAGTCAAAGTTGCCAAGTATTATAATTGCTTCCACAAATAAATCGTCCCAAGACGATTCGAAATTTCTTTACTTATTGCATGCGATTTAAATTCATATTTCAAATATTGGCTTACAATTTTTGCATCTTTAAAAAAATCTATTTTCTGTACTTCATTAATTTCTGGCAACTATAAAAGGCTTGATGGCCTTTATAAAAGGTTAATAACGCGAACCTCAAATTATAATTGGCGCTTTAACCGAAGCTTAACAAACCAGCTTCAGTCAATGGCAATGTAAACGAAAACTTGCTCCGTTGCTTACGCTTCGTACCAATAACCGACGACTTAGGTAAGAAGACGTTATAAGTAATGACTAAGTAATGAAAGCTGCGGCCTCGAAGTAATGTGATATTTTTGTATATACTGTAAGTCCCACTTATTTTCATATACATTTAAAAATGGATTCCTTTCTAACCGAACGAAGCGATGTTGGGTGTGAGTAGTTACGACTCGGTCACGTTGAACGCGTGCGAGCGGGATGGCACGTCAATGATTCGAGTGCGAAAGGGACAGACGCTTTCCTCTGCGCACGTCGATGTGACTGAGAGTTCTCGATTTGAGAGCGATTGAGCGATAGTATTCAATCTCTACGAAATTAACAGAGAAACAATTCGCTAAATCGGCGTGTATTCGTAATTGTAATAATAGGTACTTATGTAAATATTGACGATTATAATTTACGTATCGAGCTAGTAACTACACTTAATAATTATAAAGAATAGTCATTTAAACGATCGATTAATCATATAAAATCCATTAAATCGAAGGGTACTAAAGTATGATAAGTGTATATATGTTATGATGTCATTGAATGCTATTTATTGATTTTTTATCATTTGCGAATTGTCGATCATTTGTATACTTAGGTACATATCATGAATTTTGTATTTTTAGTGTTACATCTTATATCAAGCCTACACTAAGAGTTTGAAGTGGTAAATATCTTGTCTCGACCGAAATGAAATTTAAATAAAATCGAAATGCATTTCTTTTTACGAACTCACACATTAGCAAACATTTTTAGTTTTCTTTAATATTATTACCTCACGACCTCTATTTTTGTACAAACAATTTTCGTACTGCTTTTAAATAAATCAACCTAATTTTTTCGTCAATTTTTTACCTAGTTATATCCTGTCTTTTCTTTAAATGTTTGTAAGAAAATATCGAATTTATGTATAATTTAATATTTAAAAAAAGAGGTCCTGAAAAATTTTTTTTTTTAATTTCGTCTGTTTATCTATTTGTGGAGTTATTATATGTAGCTTGAACTTTAAAAACTTTATTTGCTATATAATAATAAAATATTAAAACATAACGCGAACTTGCCACTTCTTATCTCGAACACGGCTCAATTAAGTTGCTACTTTACGTTGCTAAAAAGTATGCAATAAGTTTTCATTCGATATGGTTATGAACCTCGTAGGTATGTATGTATTTGCGGCTTTTATTATTATTATTATAATTATGTATAGTTATACTAATGGCGGAACCAAAGCAATTATACACGAAACACAATTTTGCCACCACTTGTTATGCTGCGACACTCCTTGTTTTGTCAGAAATGTATGTAATAATTTTACCCAGCTTTGTTTTAATGATAAATATTGAAGACAATAAGGAAGATTTATACCTATTATTAATGATTATAAACGAACGACGTGCCGATCGACGTCTAAAGTAACTTTAGTGACATAGACTACAAATAGCTACTTTGTAATTGAAAAAGTATAATAATACATCCCTAGTTTCGTTCGGATACACGCTCTGACATTATTCTGGTTATGTTCGAATATTTCAAGGTTTGAAGAAAAAATCGAAATAAAATTTACAAAAAAAAATGTGTAACTTTAAGACATTTTTATAGATCTGACATTATACGATAATCTAGGATGTAATAAAATGATCGCAGAATTATATAAATCAATTATCTGCGATTCATTCTCATAAATCCTGCCATATTTACCATATACATTATTACATTTACTATATTACATATAATAAATCAAACTTGCCTTCAAAGCGTGAATCCGAATAATATATCGATAAAAAAAATAAGTTACTGTTACGTCAAATATAAATTGAATTTTAAACTGAGTTTCTATCAGTCTTCTTGTACTTGTGTAACTTTTATTGTTCCTAAGAATGTAAATTCATATTATACTAATAACTTTGCTCTAAAATGGTACGTATCCGAACGATTGCCGATAGGGGCTCATGCACACTAGCTACTTTTTGCAAGTAAGAATAATGCGATTGTCGAAAAACCACACCAGCAATGAATTTAATGGAGTTTGCGGAAAAAACTTTGCTGTATTTGTCTAAGGTCAAATTCTATTAGAGGCTGTACATATGAAGTGGTGAAATTCAATTAATTGAATATATAGTGACTCGAAAAACATGTTTGTATTTGTTAACATTTAGCTATAAATTGAACATGTTTCTTTTAACACTATTTTATATTAGTAACAAAATAATTCGCAATAAAATCACAACTAAACTTAATACTCAGAAGTATTTATGTTTTGACTCTCATCGTTGCGTGGATTTTGTGCGATTTTCTCACGACAAACGACTTATTCTTATGCTGTGGTGACCGCCATCTACGATCACGTTTCAGATGCAAGGTTGTTAGTTAATTTTATCAGTAAGTTCATTCCTGTCACATTAGTAATTTGTGACGTTAGTATTCGAATTGGCATTGTAACGATTATTTGTCATTAACCATACATAAACTATGTATTGCATTGTATTCATTATAAATAATTAGAAGGTACTGTGATTGGTAACTACCGAAACTTGGAGCACAATTGGAAGTAAAATATAATATTTAAAAATAAAGTATTCCTCGGTATTGGGTGCATTTGTTAGTACATTCTAACCTAAGACATAGAAATACTTGATAGGTAGGTACTTTGAACAGTACAAATGTGTAGAATAACAGTACCTATAATTTAATTATCTACTATTACAGATGGGTTTAATAAACGATTCCGTTCCCAAGCGATTATTTGTTTTAATTCTGTATCCCGCTCCTACCCTATTTTTATCTATATATCTAGCAGCCTAGATATACCTGATGTTGACCAGGCATTATAAATCTATAGGAGGTAGATGTCAACAATAATCTCTGATTTTCATGTTGCTATCTCTGTTCCTTTGGATATGTTGATGTAAAATTAAACATGGGTTAACTGGATATTATATTGTAATTATTTTTGTTTATAAAATCTTTTTCATGCTGTAGTACCTACAAATAGTAGTATTTCTTTTTTATTTGAAAGCTAAAACTGAGTAACTACATTAAATTTTGTTTAAGCCACAATAACATGTAATGTTTACGTATGTTTGTAATTAGATACCTACACGTATTAATTTTCTTTTCCTCGTCTTATCTTTGGTTTACTGCACCTTTCATATCATAACAAGTAAGTTTACAAGTATTTAAATGATAACTCGCTCTGTTGTTAAAACCGCATGACCATTGATAATAGACAAGGGAAAAAATACACAAATCACTATTAATAGGACAAGGCGACGGAATGGCGAAAATGCAAGTGCATTTTAGTTTCTTCAATTCTTCAGGTGGAACAACTCTTTGCAGCTCGACTCCGGAGACACTCATCATACCTTTTTCTGACTTGTAACAGCGGTGTTAAGCGCTTTTATATTCTGGTTAAAAGAGTGTAGTAAGGGAGTGGAGGGATGGTACTAAAGAGGTTCAACACGTCCTCAGGGGTAGCAACGCATCTGTGACCAATCTCAGGTAAAATTCTAATCTTATCCAAGGTTGATTACAAAGGTCCATTCCATAGCGTGCAGTTGGCACGAAACAAAAACTGATAGATTAGGTATTACAACTAATAATTATCACTAAATAGAACTTTTAACTAAATTATATATGGCTACATGTATCAACACAGAAAATTATACAAACGTTTGTTCGTAAATGATTTGTTTCACCGTTACTATATAACGAGTTTATCTCACTAAACTTACACTATTAAAGGCCACTATTGTATTTATATTTAGTATGAAATTCACCGAAAGGCGCAACTATAATAGATTAAGCTATTGTTTAAAGACTGTCTTTTACTCGCTTGTAATACGACAAGTGGTTAAGGTCTCCATAACTTTATTTCACGCTGGTCTCGCACATGATAAATGTATTTCTTTCTTCATCGGACCTGAAATTTTTAAAATTAAAAATTACTTAACACTTATTTTAGTTACATAAAATGGACTAACAGATTGCGTCATAACTCAATACCACATTATCTTCAAAAAAATTCTGTAAACGATCTACTTTGAATAAAATATTTTGATTTTGATTTTTTATTTCTTCCAACGAGTATCATACTTAAAATAAAATATATGATTTATTACTTCTTTGCTTATTTGTCTACTACTTAACACTTTATTATTCAAAACAAATCTAAAAAGAATACTCAACATTGAAATAATAGGCAGGGTTACATTGCAATTAACAAAAAAACTGATGTAAACATATTTAAGAAATTAAATGTTAGTAAAACATAAAAATTAAACCGCATATACCTAATTATATACTACACACACAAACACACAATTACCGTTACCGAAGGAACAAAATAAAACTACATAATACAATAAAAACATTTATTTCAAACTATAAATAAATTAATAATCATGTCATGATCGCCGTAGACCTCAAAAATCACAGCTATATAATTTTAAGTATCCCAAACTCGTTTATTTAATTACAATTTAGACATCAAAACGAAAAACAATTATTTTAAACTTAAATAAATTATACTTAAATAATAATTATAATTTACAAAAATAGTAAATTTATAAATAATAAATATTTGTTTTACTTTACAAGTGCAATACTTATAATCTAAGGCTGTGTTTATTTTAAAGACAACTCCATACGTTACAATTAATACTTACATTTCAAATCACAAAAACATAAATAAATAGTTTATGATGAGGATAGTAAAATTGGACAGCAAAGAAATGTTATTCAAAACTTGAAATAACAAACGAATTAAAACAGACGTATTAGCGACAATTAGGCGTATGTATATTTATTATTAATAATCTGGACACCAAACATAATGGTAACAATATAAACACAGTCTTAGATTAGTCTTATATCTTTAGATTACAACTGAAATAACCGACTGACGGTTAATACGTTTATCAAACGCTTTTAAGTTTCAATTAGAACTATACAAATTGGCCTTTATAAAACAAACAATACAATTATCATGAAGTGATAAGAAAATCGATACGACCATTTTGTTAATTGACTTTTCCATTTTTATTAACACAATGGAATGGAATGAGAGTTTATATTATTAGAATATCTATGTATTACACGATAGGTATTATATGCACATTTTTGTGAGGCTTCATTAAGATTATTACTTGTGTACGCATTATTATACTTAATATTTTTTGATACACCTTAATTATGATTATAACTTGATTTCAAAAAGATTATAATCCAAGTTGCGGTATTTCTATTCACTCACATGTGCTCCATAATTGAGCAAAAACATAAAAACCGCAATTTTGGATGCAATTTTTTATAGATTTGTCACATACTTTAGTATGATTTTTTATATGCTATAACTAGCAAGCGAGCATTCAGTTCACCTGCTGGTAAGTGGTCATTGCCCTACACATGAATATCTGTAACTAACTCCATATAAAAAGGTGCTATCCGTTGTGTTGCCACTCTTGAGGACTAAGATGTTTGTAAATCAAGAGGCTTCCACAGCCTTCCACTGAAACACAAGAACTGCTTTAGTAGAAATAGATATGGCGGTGGTACCTCCAGAAATAAACATTTAACGCGATCATTACCTATGTTTACCCTGTTACTAATACAAAAACAGGTATTTTAACCGACTTCCAAAAATAAGTTCATTGCACAAAGTTATGTTCAACTGTTTTTTTTACGTTAAATTAACTTTAAAGATTTTTGTAACATTGTTAGTACATTCATTTTATTTATTTTTTATCGCTGATAAAAAAGACATTAAAATGTTACCTGTCTGAGTAACAAGTGTAACACAAATTGTTTTCATTATCAAGTACAATTTAGTACAATAGTGCATTTAAATTATTTTATATTTAAAGTACGTGCTATTTTGTATGACTAATCAAATAAGTAACATATCCCAAATATTTATAAATTACTATACCTTGTTTTCCCCTTTTGAACTTTCAAATAACTATAAGAGGGATGATAATTTAAGAAAAGGATCACTAAATCATTATTAATAACGTGATAGAAATGATAAAAGTATTAGCGATCACTGATTTGAAAAATAATTATAGTTATAGACTATTTATATAAAACAACTTATCAAATAATATGTATGAACATAACATATAAACATATATGAATAGGAACAATACATTCGGAACAACATACACCTGTCTTACACATTTTAGTTTTTGTTTATATTAAATTATTTAATTAGATCAGTTTGCAAATTTGAGTAACGAATTTAAATTAGTTACAAAAATTATAACAAAAGAAAATACGAAAAACTGAAAATGTAATCACAAATACATCTACTATTGCAATTGTTTGTATCACATTATTTATAGAAACAAATTATACATTACTTGTCCCTAAAATATTAATATTATTTTATATAGTGTAATGTAATACTACTGTAATGTAATACTCACTGAATTAACTAACTATTAGGGTTAATTTACATCTACTACAGACATAGAGCATATCAGACGCGTAGCGTGGCACACAAAAAGTATTCTCCTGTATGTGTAATGTATTTACATCTATCGTAATACCATCACGAAAATGCCCGTCCCTGTCAAAATATTGGATAGAAAGTTTTGATTTTGTTTGGCATAGCCCGCGTCTGATACGTTCAATGTGTGTTCAAGAACGGAGAATCTAGCTTATAAAAGAACTTCATGTATGTTACTGTTTCATAATTACGAAATTGAAATTTCTTAATATGAGGTTATTGCTATTAATTAAACAATAATGAATTCGTACAACCGTTAAAAATTTCAATATATTATCACGTATAAAATTTGCCTAGCATCTGTATTAAAGTTAAACAAATCTACCTTTAAAGGTCTAATCACATTACGCACATGATAACATCGATTATTGCTATAATATAGTATATAATTATTTCGAATCATTAAATATTAGAATCATAGATTGCAGTCAAGATCGTGCTAACTCACTCATTCAATATACTGTGTGAAAAAAAAACTCGTTTGTAATAACGACGGGCCTGGAACAGCGCTCAGCGGTTTATATTTTTATAAAATGCAAACATTTTTTGCGTAAAACGTAAACACACAAAAGAAATTCAATTTTCAATTTAATTAAATTAACATTATTTAATTCAATTCAAATTCCAATTAACATTACATTATTCAAATTTCGCATTTACACTGTAATTAAGTACCTATATTTACATTCAAAATAAAAATATGAGCGATTCTATTGTTTTATTAATAGCAGAATTAATAATGCAGTTAGATAATGATACTATGCGTAGTACATGCCGTCATTTTAGATTCCAATCTTTAATGATTTAATTTATACAAACATCCATTATTCAAGTATTATTATGAATATAAATTACAAATATGAATAGGAATACATGTCTAATACGGTCAATAAGGCGGTGACATGAATAAACTAAACGAAAAACGTTTAATACAATTGGCATAGCTTGGTTCAGTAAAGAATGCAATCCAAACAGGCGACATTTATCTTTGCCTCTCGCTCGTTTTATATAACGTATGAATGAGATAGATATAAAAATACAACAAAATCTTTTATTTTTAATAACTACATTTACTGAACCAAGTTTATGCAGCCAACTCAATTTGGATATCATTCAAAATTCACAATGAGTCGCAAATGTATGATAAAGGTTGTTATAAAAATAAACTGTAATATAGGACTTTCAAAAAATTATCTTGTAATAATTAAATAATACATGAGGTTGAGTATCTATTGCACTGAATTTCGTCGTGGAAATGTATTATGATGACTAGAAGAGTTAAAACTGCGTATCTAGATCAGTTTACGAGTCCCTGTCCTACGTTAAAGGTTTTTTATATGGTTAAGTACCAAACTAGCATACAGTCCACCTGATAGTAAGTGGCCGCTGGTGCCCATAGACATGTGTAATCAATCCCAGATAAGATTCTTATATAACTTAGCTTAACTTAGCCTCCAAAGGCTCCAAAAACAACAACGCATTTGAGATTAACCTCACATGCCCTACTTGAGGTCGTGTAACAAATATAGGCGGCAGTTACCGTGCAACAAGAACGTCACGTCGATTGCATGTGTACACATATGTACATACACTTGTTTACACATATTATCACCATATTGTTTTATTCAAAACCAGGATTATAAGTGTAAAGTGACGATTCACAAATTTATTTTGAAATTACTCCAATTCCCTATTAATTTATTTTTAAAATTATCACTATTCAAAATTATCCTCCAAGATGTTTGCGATTAACTGTTTTAAAGTAAACTTGCCTTAATTTTTAACAGAAACTTAAAAAAAGTTAGAAACAACAAGCTTTCTTCGTATTCTTTTCAGAAAATGTTTACATTTCATACCCTTATTATGGCGGTGCACAAAAAATACGATATGAGAATATTGAGAAAAATAAGTTGCAAAGTATGATCTCATACAAACGAACTAAAAAAATTAAGTTAAAGCTTATAAAAAGGATAATAAAATACACGTGCAGGACATTCAACAGGTCAATTGTAAACATATCTAGATACATACAAAATAATGATCTGATAATATGAACGTACATGTAAACATAATATCAAATTTTCGTAGATTTATGAAATGAAAGGTGAACATTGACACGAATATTTGTGACATAAGGTACATGCCTATATACAGCAATTTAGACAGTTCATAACTATATCTAAAATATTTAAAAACACACTAGAGGGTGGTAAAGCTGAGTATTGATAAATGAAAAATAACAAATGGCTGTATCAATAACCAACATGTTTAGTTTTGGACTAATATTTTTTGTCGGAACAAACTGTACATCCCGCGTAAGCGAGTAGTCAAATTACCGATCCAACACGTAGAGAGTTCCGAGTTTGATCCTCGATCAGATAGATAAAAATCATTAAAGATGCTGATGATTATCAACAACATTATATTTGTTTACATAGAACAAATTATTTTGTGCAATATTTTAAATGGTTTTTATTAAAAATAACATAAAATTACACAGTTTACAAAATTTTGACAAAAATGTCTTTTTCTCAAAACTATCATTGTGTGGGTTGATTCTGTCTTGCATAAGTAGGTCCAATTTAGATTTCTATGCTAAATCTGGATGTTTGTTTACTGGTCGTACTGTTTTTGACATCCACGACACAAAATGCTAGTACCCATAGGATATCATCATAGTATCATAAATACCATCATACCGTTGTCAGCGACATACATAATAGTTAAATAGAGAAAATATGCCAACCGGCAATTAATCATAGATTATCGTTAGTAATTACAATACTAATTGCCTTCCTGTAAATTGAGCCCGGTTTCGTAATTATACAGCGCGGTCTGAACAATTACACTTTCAACAATTTCATAGCTTTGTGACACGTTGAAGACAAAAATCCTACATTTTTACCCATCTAACATTTAACCACGGCCAACAGCCCTAACATTGCTCAACTGTCCCCTGTGAGACGTTACACAGGCTTGTGTTTTTCATTGTTCATAAGTGGATCTAGCAGGAATATCAGAAATTTATCAATAGTCTTGCGTGTCTCGTAATCTGCATGATCACAGGCGAAATGACATCAACTTATCAGGAAGATTTTAGTCGCTGTGACTGTATCCATTCGTGGTACTACGATGCACAAATCAACCCGATATTTAAAAAAAAATCTTAACTTAGTAGATCGGTTTTCATCTACAGTGTAAATGTAGATTCTACACAAGACGTGGACGTATGCCCGGTTCTATACTTAAGTGCCTACTCGTAAATATGTTGCAATCACTTCCTAGTGCGAAAAGTAAAGGCCACGTCAGTACCCAAAAAAAAGGACTGTTTAAAATATTTCTGATAATGCATTAATATTATCAGATTATATTACATCCATTATACGGGCAAATTTATCGCACGCGCTATCAACATAATTAGCATGACGAAAACCCACATGTTTTACCTAATTTAAATAAAATAAATACGAATTTAAATAACAATAGTAACTGAGAGGTTATTGCCACCTGTACCCACATAAGTATGATTTTTATGCAAACGCCTAACGCATGATTTGTATAAATAGGATTAAATGTATTGCATCCATGGTACTTCCAAGTAAAAAAGATTAGTAGTATTAAAAATGAATACGAAAATCTTATAAAATTATGTACACCCAATATACCATTAAAAATTAAGACAAAATCTCTGACAATATCACCAATTTTCAGCTTTACCACAAAGAAAAAACACCGCTAAATTCACTGGTTACCAATAACAAAAATTTGTGATGAATGAACACTTACATAATTTTGTGTACAAAACGAATCTCAACGTTTAAAAATAATCTCAAAACACCAATTTCAAATGTATATATTATAATTTATATTTTGTGGACATTCATATCAGTTTGTATTTCACTTAAATACAGTATACCACAAATATATTTAATCCTTAAAATTTTAAAACAATTCGTGTTGGAATTAAACTGTAGAAATCACACTCAATTCCATATAACCTTGTTTATTTCACGGGCTTGTAAAGGGCAAAGTATGACAAAATTGAGAAGTCGAAATTTCATTTGGACAAAGCAATTCATACACATAGAAAGTAACAGAAACTCATGATTTTAAATAAAAATTGCTCGACGACTGAACGTGCAATAATTGTTTTATAAATGTTATATACGAATGTCTCTTGTCTCATGTCGAAGTAAGCCAACGTTTAATTTAGGAGTTAAAATCAAACTCGTCGAATTTATTAATAAGTCATATTAAAACAATTGAATAAGTCGTCGGCTATTGAGATGATAAAAAGAATTAATCAAATTATTTCCCAATTTATCGAGTACCAGCTCTTGATTGATTATGCAGAAATAATAATCATAAAGACGTAGTAAGATTTTCGACAATAAAAAAGAGCTTTTGACAGAGCTAGTTTGTCTAGGAGATAGGACATTGCCATGAATTCAGTCCTTAGTCCTTACACATAAAAATCTAACACGTATTTAAAGAACGACACCAGACATATTCACAGCTAGATTTTGATCTAATAGACGATACTAACGGGACATTATGGCTGCTAGATCTTAGAAGCACGCCCGTTCACTCCCATCATTAATTTCCAACTACGAGAAATACAGTTATAACGACACATTGCACGGACCGTGTCATTCCTTAACTCCATATTCGTGGCTTGGCACCCCCCGACGCGCACTGCTCCTGCTTCGTGTCTACCGTACCTGTTGTCTTCGGATCTTCAACACCGCAAAACACGTTTTTCTGCTTCTTCGTCTCTGTTTGTGTGCTGTAGATTAAGGCTTTATTTTAATATAGTCGACACTAAAATCTTGTGTTCCCAATGAAGCCAATGGACAAGCTTGCATGCATGATGACACCAAGAGCTAATTTGTCCCTTTATTTTTAATTCTGCCAAGAAACGATTAAATCCGACCAGCTCGATGACCCTTAAGAGTTTAAAAGAACTTCTATTCTAAACTCATACTCTTATTTAAAGAGAGAACATCGTCTCATGTTCCATCAATACTAACACAAAACATACTAGATATATGGACAAAAAGACACGCATTGATTTACAAGATAAACTAGAATACTTTAAGACAGTTTTGCATCATCTGACAAGACATGATAATGAGGAGTGATGATATAAGTAAGAAAAATTTGCGCACGGTTCAATAACCTTTCCCATATGTTGCAATGAAGTCGTTGCGACAACCGAATGTATCGAAGGTTGCATCACGTAAAGATGTACCTGTACATTAACAGTCCCGAAAACATTTTATTTTGATCGAAACGAAAATTGTCACAACTAGTGTTATCAAATAAAATATTTATGAAAACTATGATTAAAATTATTAACTATTCGTAAAATTAAAAGTATTGTTTTACTTCTACCCTCTAATTTCATAATTTTACGAAGTATAAAAAAAAGACTTAATTGTTTTACCTAGTGATATAAACTCATCTTAATATGTGAAGTTGCCTGTACGTCTAACTGTACATTTAAATTATAACTAGATTAAGTCGATATATAAGTTCTCATGTAAGCGGATTTTGTAATTCATAATGGGGATAAAGTTTCTTAAACCTCAAAGTTGTTGTGTAGGTTAATTCAAGAATAGCAGTGATAATTTTAGATTCTGACGGGATATTTTCCTAATTGTTTTTTTTAAACTTCATTAATCAGTAGGTAATTGCTATAAGTCATAAACATGAAACGCCCATCAAACCTAATTGAAAAACTGATGATAAGACTGAAACTGAAACAACTAGAGCTTATGGAACTGTCACGACCACTCAGTATTGAATATCTACTGATAAGAGCGTATCTACCGACACATAACATTTTTAAAAGTGACGTAACTCCCAATACACATATACATTTACATACAATGCTCTTAGATGAACTATGACATGTATGGGGACATCTTTTCCTAATTATTCTCGAGATAAAAAATATGTATAGCTGACACAATAAGGATCCTCTTTTTTTTTCTTTTTTTTATATGATGGAGTAGCAAACGAGCATGAAGTCCACCTGGTGGTATGTGGCAAATGCCGCCCTTGGACATTTGTGATCCAACCCAGGTAAGACCAGAATCCCAACTGAAGTCGACCACAGATGCGTTGCTACCCCT
>DWRA01001351.1:0-17445 GCA_018250295.1 Spathilepia clonius
CAGATAAGATAATAGGTACTAAGGTAAACGCTCAAATGCGCCGAAGGGCACCACGCAATGGGTTTTATTATTTAAAATCTCGGTATTCGGCTGACGGGCACCAGGGGTAGTCGGCGGGCAGTGAACGCGTTAAGCGACCGATTTGTGTGATTTGTTTCTTGAATGATTCAGCTTATACAAACATTTTCCAGAAATTTCCACTTTCCCAAATAAGTAAACTCGTGAGGATTGCAAAGATTTTAGTTTTAATTGTAACATAGATGTTACATTGCTAATATGTATCAAGAAGGGACTACGACTGTACTTAAGTTTAGATAGTTAATATTAATAATGAAATTCACTTAAAGGTCTGTCATATTAAAACGTAAATGTATGTAGAAAATAATATTTATCCTATTAAAATTTTACAATTTATCATGTACATAAATAACAAAACTGTAGTGATGTACTTCTTAACTTACTATATTTTTGAAGTAATAACAGATAGCGCATTTTATAACCTATAACACACAGATTCATTATGTCATCTGTGGCATAAATACAAAGCGCAACGTACACATCCGTACTAAATTCGTTGTTTGTGCTTACCTGGCCAGACATCGAACCCACACTCTGCGTGCCGGACCGGTATGGTGACCGTTGCCCCACGCGGGTCGTGGCCGTCTGTGTTGTTTGGCTCTCGCATCCGCTTGTGTAGGTGTTTATTTATTTCTAGGATTTCTCAGGATACACAGACTACATGTCATAGAGATCTGTTGATAAGTTTAGTCGTAAGAGTGGAACAATAGTTAAATAAGGATGAATTAAAATAATATATCAAAAATGATAGAATTATTCGTAGTTCGTCTACAGTAACGCTACCACATCTAATTCTACGTTATGAAGATAGTAAAAGCTATTGGCTGATTTGGAAGATGTGTTAAGAGATACATACCTACTATAAAGAGACTATCTTCTTTCTTAGGAGTAGAACACATGTGATTGTTTCTAGGTAAACCTATTTTATTTATATACACTGTGTGACTTGTAGATAACAAAAATCTACAAGTCACAGTGACGTCAGATTTGGCTGTTCCCTTTTTTATTTTAGTGACAATAAAAGTTTGTCGTATTCAATACAATCTTTGACAATAGACCTAATAATTTATAGAAAATGCCTCGAGGTTCTCACTTACAAATGATGTCACACGTAGTTCGTTTGTAGGTACATTACACGGTCTGATGCTTCGAGAGGGCAGAATTTCGCGAAATTCAGTCGTATATAAAAATCAAGATGAATTTTTCGGTAAGATGCACAGTAATTTGACAAAGGTGGCACTGTGGTTTCGAGTTGCTTTGAACAATACATTTAGAATGTGTTGCAAATTTCATACAATCTAATTGTTTGTTAATATTTATATTATGATTTTGGTCATAAAAATAGATTATTTGACTCAATTTTTGTGCGAAGGATGATGTATTTGTATGTAATTGTTAGAAGTAAAACAAAATTTATTATATTTTTTTCAATGTTTCTCTGTTGTGGAGCATAAAAATATGTCTGTTTAAGTATTCAGAGCCATCAAGCTATCGAACTCTAACCTTTATGACATCCGTATTAGTACATGAGTTAAATAAACAGATTTATATTTTATTTTATATTCATTATCTTGTTTACAGATGTTAGTTTACTAGGTAAGTAGTATGAAATTGAAATGTATGTTTGTGCCGGCAAAGAATAAATTTATCGAACATTGTATACGTTGCTGATAAAAACTCTTCCGCCTTCACGCGTTGTGGTTTTGTTACATCATAATTTAGGTGCGTAGTTTTTCCTGATCGTTGCCGTGTTTTCAATGAGCGTTATTCAACTGCGCATCTGTTAACCGCAAAGAGATTGGAAACCCTACCTAGGGGTATAAATTGTTGCGAATGCTTCCAAGCGAAGAGCGGCAATGAATTAGTTTACGGTCTTAATAGACATGCTTCATTTAGCTTCGACATAGCGTTTTAGTGATTGCATCGATGCTGCAATGGAGCAACTCCTCAACACGTGACGTTTTTGGAACTTGCTGTGTTCGTCCCTGGTATCCAAAAGCCGCGTTTTTTACGGCTTTAATAACGTATCGCGTTTTTAGGGAGTCAGTTGCTGAATTGTGCGTCCAAAAGTAGCTCCGACCGGTGCTCAAATGCGTGCGGCGTCTTCGGCATCGATCGATGCTAATAAGGTACCGTGTCTGCTTGTCCCTTAGGTATAAGATTAAGGGCCTACGAAATTCACCAAATAAATGCTATTTGGTGAAAAAATGTTAAGCAAAACAGTACATTCCAATCGCTTCTATTTGTATAATATTGTGTATTTGCTTATTGTTATTTATGCTTTATGTACATATTTTATTACTGTGTTTACTACCACTTACAAATTATTTACTGCTGTTTTAATACATTTAAAAAAATGCCGAGATTAATGAATTATATAATATCCATAGACAATGCCATAATTGTTGCTATAACCATAAAAATAATCACAAATAGGTTTTACACTACAATACAAAACATCATTAATAACAGATAGTTTCAGTATAAATAAATAGGTATATTATTTTGTTGTATTTGTTTGTTGTTCAAAAGAGGTTCATTTATTAACCTTATAAATCATATTGACACAATTGCCATGCTTACATTGTTATCAAAATGACAGCCCAATATTCGTGTCACGGCCGCGAGCCACGGATAAATGAAATTTACTGAGAGAATGACACTGGTGTTGCTAGCTCTAGATTTTAATTTTGATATATTTGGGCAGATATAGTTAACAACTATGTTATTATTTGCATGGCTCTAACCGCGAATTCGTAGATTTTTTTTGGGAAAAGAAGAGGTATTAGATATGAAGTACTTGTTACAAAATATCAAGAAAAAAAGGCCAATAATTTCATTCATGAATTGTCTAGAAGGTTACAACTGACACGTCGGGTGTTACAGTTTAGGCCTAATTTATGATATTTAGGCACCTTTTATAGCTATCTCATTGTAACTGTTGTGATTTACCACAGACTAAACGTTTTTATCAATATTGATTTTACATCGGTTGGGTATGTATAAAAAAGTTCTACTGACAAAATATATTTTTAATAATTTCGTGTTCTACCTGGCAACACTGTCTCGAGGCTAACTTAAACAAATTATATTCAAACGGTGTCCGCCTACGTGGTGATTATGTATTAAAATCAGGAGCGCTATAAATTCCATAGAACATCCTTCGATTGTACAGTCGGGCATCCAATTGGGACCTTCCTGTAACCAACCGGCTGAATGTGCGCTTCCTTGCCCGTTTTGTTGCGCGGGAAAGTTTTTTTTTAAATTGTTTTGGTGTTTGTCGACGGCAATCTGTTTTGTTTGATTGCGAAACAATTTTCTATTTTACTATAAAATGCGTTTGTATTGTCTGCCGTACATCGAATTTTTTTTAGTGCTTTATAGGTGGCATAGAAAAGTGTAATGTGCCAATAATGTACCATTAATGTAACTATATACTCGTATAAATCTACTGTTTTGAATATAAGTAATGTAGGAATTAATTACAAATACAAATAATCACATTAATAGACTGCACAAAAAGCATATAATTTAGCGTTAGTTTCAGATTGTTTTATTTTGAAATTTTAACTTATCATTATCTTTATCTTCAGCCCAGCGATAGCGCGTTCCCTCATTGCGTTTCCTAAGGGCTGATTAGTAGACTTAATTTTGAGTAAGCACTTTTATTTACAGAACTCAGGTACGTGTCCTTACGATGAGTTTTTTGCAGTAGATAATATTAAGTGCTCCTGGGATTATAATGCGAAAGACTGAATTTCAAACTATCACTATTGAAGTTTTTAATTGAACAGTGTAAATAGGTTTATCGATAATGGATATCGGTAATAATGTTTAGTATTGATTAAACAGTATGTAATCTAATATGTACGTGTATTGGTTTAAAGATTGTTAAGTGAGACCGCAGATAACGAATGGAGAAAAATATTAGGGATGAAATACATTAGAGACAGTAGGTTAATACACAAGCGTCTGCGAGACTAGTATACCAGCGGCAGTTCAGTCGTCAGCGTCTGAATCGTCGCCGGTGGTCGCCGCTTCCGCCATAGGTAAGTGGTAACTGCTTTCCATCTATCTGCATCTAAAATAAAACTCATATAGAATTTACAGATGCGTGGCCATTCCTGAAGACTGAATTGCATTATCGGGAAAAAATTTGGACGTATTAAAGCGTTTTTTACGATTCTTTTTCAAATAACATATTATCTACTATATATAAGTCTTACTATCTTGGCAGGATCGTTAATTGCTTGTTGCCAGTATGCATATTAAGTGAGTTTAGTACTGATCAATCTCTTGTGTGATGTACCTTGAATGATATCTCTTATTTATAAATAGACTCGTAGAATGATGCCTGAGGTATTATTGATATCTGTTAACTTTTGTATTCGAATGATTAGGTACTGGATAATATGTTTGTACAGCTCGTGTACAAAGTTACGAGCTCAATCACTGAATATTAGTAGGAAATCTATTATTCAATTAGGTAAGTGCGGCAAGTAAAAACCCTTAATACAGTTGAATGGACTGCCGAATACATGCAGTACAGTATATACCATTCATGTCTATAAAATCGGAATTGCTAACATAACAACTAGCTCACCTAATTTGAACAATATTTTTCCATTGTTCCGGCCCTCGATACGATATAATTAGCTATTTCACTATAATTAACTTTTATAACGGAAAAGTATTCGAAATTATTACTTTACAGCGTTAATTAAAAATTCCAAAACATAGACAGTATGATTGAAATTCTTTTGCCTTCATTGTACATTGCATTTAAATTATTTGTAGATGACTTTAATCTCAATTCTTTTGCATTTCTTTCGCAGTTAGTAATGCTTTAAAAAGTATAAATTGTCTTTTATACTAAAAACATACATTCATGTCATTCTCCTACGAATGAAAAACGAAAGTAATGAGCCAAATATTATAAGGATATTATCTTTAGTTGCGGCATTGCTAGGACCAGGATTTGTGTCGTTCATATTATTTTAGTGTATTGTCATCGAAGTTACATAGTATTCCAAGTTTCAGAGCTTAATTGATTTAGTTTACGTAGTTAAATAAGTAATTAGTAACAAAGTTTAATCCGTACATACTATAAGCAAGTTCATAAATAAAAGGCTTGTAAAAGGGGGAATATTTTTTCCTTTTAATTGTGTACAAAAAATTTAAAACAGTGACCTAGTGAGTGACGTTGACGCATGCATCCTTCCGTCGAGTTTCATGAATTGGTCCATTGATTGGCTTTTGTTTGCTTATTGGTGCGCATAAATAATATCATGAGTCACTTTCCGGTCAGTTGATGTCGTAAATAAGTTTTATTTTTGGTCCTTTTTGGTTCGATGTAAACAGAAATGTGTGTATGTGTTTATGCAGTTGGTGAGTCAAAATATTTGTCATTCCGCGTTTGTAATATCCTTTTTGTCGCATACTCGTGCTTAAGAATTAGTTATTTTAGTAATCGTGTACAAATCATTGCTCATTAAAATACCACGAAGTTTTGCACAAATATCCATTAATATATAAATATAAATATTCAATCACATTGTTACATAACCATAAAGTCATGCTCGTTCCTTATTTTAACATAAATTATATAGGTAAGTGTCTTAATTTGAACGCAGCATCATAGAGATTGACGTCTACGACCATCAAAATCGCGCGCCAAATTCACAAGTTACATAACAGCCACAGACTACACAAGCGCTCGTCACGCTCCCAATTATGTAGAGAAGCACGCCGTATAAATTCGTCCTCGTTCTGACAATAGTAGCAATCCGGTCGTGTTTGAGTTTGTTAATCAACTCCGGGATTGACGGAATCTCAAATTGTTAGATATCTTCGGCGACAAAATTTGCATAAAATAACCGCTTTCCTATTATTGAAATGTGAAAAAAGGGACATTGACAGTGCAGTCACAGTATCATAATGATTAATTGTAACAAGAAAGAGACGCTACACATTGTGTTATTCTTTTTTCTACAATATTTATCATCCCTTTGCAATCCTTATCCCGAATCTAACAAAAGTAAATGTCTTCTATAGGAAAAATAATAATAAAATAAATAATAATAATACAAATATTTAAATTATATACATTATTTATTTATTTTTCACATATTCCTGACCGAGAATCAGTCCAGGAAACCCGATATCACTCCAGTTGCCTAATCTAATCCTGCGTGTAACATGCTCGTATCCTGCAATTTTTTCGCATGAGTATAAAGTTTCCGCAATCGTGTGTCGCATTAGTTAATCCTTATCATCCTTATAAAAATATGCGTCAACGAATTATGACCTTTAAAGTTCCAGACATACAGTCTACAGTGGTAGACGGGTAGTGAAGAAAAGAAAACCCATTAACGCAAGTTAGGCTGACGCATAAATTCTAAAATTAGCGGAACATTGGTCGTCTTGAAAGATACAAAGCGTTAGGGTTACTATCTACGAAAATGTTTAAAGTCGTAAATAGATGTTTATGTCTCTCTTTGTGGTGTCTCTGTCGCTATTATTTTGGTGTAGGGGAAGAGTTCAAGGGCAAACGTTAACTGTTACAGATCCTCTGTTTCTTTAAGAGAAATGGTTTAAAATTTACTTGGAATCGGATGCCGTTTAAATTATTGTTTTGGGACAAGAGTGATTGGCTGTTATGAAAATAGTTAATTGATATTTCTGTAGCAAAACAAAAGAAAATACTGTGGTACACTACTACTATACTGCTGCTTTATATGATTTGTTTTCGATTTGAAGTTTATGTGCTAGGACGAAAAATATATAAGAAGAAAGTTCGACGGATTCCAGCATTGAAAAACAATTTGTTCGAATGACTGAACTTCATCATCGTTTGAGTTACACCATTTTATGTGGTGGTATTTGCTGTGTTTTTCAATCTATAATAGGGTCGGAAAAGAGAATAAAAACATTAAATATTTTGATAAAAATTTTCGACACAGTTATGCCCAGTCGCATGCACAAATAAAATACCTAACTCAATCCTTTGGTCATGCTATAAAAATATACACTGATTCACCGAACGAATAAAATGGCGTGTTAGTGTATGAAGTGAGCAATTCGATACGTAATAAATAGATGTTGTGGATGCGTAGTTTCTTATATTAATAAAAAATATAAATGCATTGTACAAAAGTGTACAATGTATGCTCCTAGATAGGATTGTGTGAAAGACACCTTACGATATAAGTTAGAGTAAGTTCAGTTGTCACTCCCGGCGATCAAGATGATCATTATATATCTCGATGTATACTCTTCCACCGAAAGGAAAGAACTGCTTGACTCTAAATTCAGATATGGCGATGCTACTTCCAAGGTCCTACCATGTCGCTTCTATCACCTTTTAACACGAACGTAGATATGTATACAAATAACCAGCCTCAGAAAATATATTTAATCTTGTCATTAATGTACATATTTAAAATTTGTGACTACCGAGGGTCGACCTCGGGGCCCTAAGGGACAGACATATTATAAGGGATTGAATTGTCGCAACATTACTAAGCTCAAGTGCTGTTGTGTCTTATCTTGGGATGCATTCGAAATATGGTAGAGCCAGTATAGTTCGCCACGACACCTATTTCTGCCTAATTACAGAAGTGCTAAGCGCTGCTGCTTATCCAAGGCATTCTTACTTAGTCCTCAGGGGTAGCAATGCATCTATGGTCGATCTCAGGTACCACTCTCATCTCACCTGGGGTTGATTACTGACATGGGCTATTTCTATACATCGTTTGCTACTGCAATACAGTATAAAAAGATAAAAAAGTCTGTAATAACATTATATATGTCGAATCGATGTAATTCGCTGTACCATGTCAATAACCAACGCGTATTTGTGTACCAATAGGTAGATAGTAAATAAGTCCCCCGTGGTCTATTCGCGTTCAGAACAAGGCATTACATAATGTACGAGGGTAATATATGGGTAGTTAGGCCCTGGAGGTTGTGTAGGGATGGTATTCTAACAATAAGGGTACACGTAATAAGTTTAATAGACATATAACGTTGTTTTACTTTCAAATTGATAGCTTAATTAAATGTGGTAGAATTGCTGAGTCATTCTTATAAGGGCAGGTTTTGCTAAATGTTAGTTTGAAGGAGTACGTAAAGTAGTTTATGCGTAAGAGCTATCCGTTTTCATTTATTGTAGCAAACGAGCATGCAGTCCATTTGATGATAAGTGGTCGCTACCACCCGTGGACATCTATTACCAAGTCCATATAGAATAATCAGATTTTCCGAAGTTAGGAACGTGTAATAAATTAATTTTCACTTGCTATAACGGTGAAGGAAAACATCGTGAGGAAACCTGCATACTTGAGAGTTCTTTGAAAAAACAAGAAAGTTCTTAAAAAGTGTGTGATGTCTACCAATACGCACTTAGCCAGCGCGGTGGACTATGGCCTAATCTCTTTCACTCTGAGAGGAGACCCGACCCGACAATGATACACACTGATTAGTGAAGGACAGCCCTGTTTAATATTATACACATGTCAATAATTTATATGTTGCAGCCAACCAGCTTAAAATCCGTTAAATTCGTAAACAACTCAGTTTCTCGAATGATATTCACTCATAAAACCAAACAGCTAATCAAAGGACTCGGGACGATACCGTTTAACCATTTTCAAATTACGTAACACAATTTTCGATTAATTCAATTGTTTCATACAAAACAGACATAGATGTATTATTATAAAGTATTGTAGCTTAATTATTATAAATTAGATGATTTTGTACGACTAATTAATTTAGTCGTAGACACTTTAAGTATATAACGTACTTCGATTAATAAATATGAAACATACGGAAAACCTAAATACCAAGAGCAAGTTTTAATTATTTCTAACGAATACAAATACAACAAACTGTTGACGTCACTAGCACACACCGCGTCTAATCTGAAACAAGTGGTCATTAAAATCTAGCTAGGGGATGCTCCCGACATGTTTTATTTAAAAACGGGGTAAAAATGAGATAGTAATTATGAAGTCGTTCTGTTTGTTTAGAAACGGGAAAATTAAAAACGTATACGAGCTGGGATTTTGTATCTAACGGTTGGTAACCTATTTCTTGTATTAAATAGTTTGTAGACGGGTTTTTTATTATACTTATTTATGCATGGTTTGTGGTTTATTATTAACCCGTTACTGTCATAGCTGGGCAGGGGTTGTCTGTGTGGCATCTGTAAACCTTATCACGGAATACAATGAAAAGAAACGTATTTATTTTGTATAGTCCTACGGGGACACTTACAATTTATGAAAACTACTATTATCGGACGTTTAGTTCAGTAGTATAGCAAATTATTTGCGTATTACAAAGAAATTATTAGCTATAACGATGCAGGAAAACATTGCGAGGAAAGCTTTGAGGGTTCTTTACGAAAATTCCAACTGTGAAGTCTACCAAGATACACTTGGCAAGCGCGGAGGGCTTTCGCCTAACCCCTCTCACTCTGTGAGGAGACCACGCCTAGTATTGGGCAGTAATGGGTTGACGGCGACAATACAAAGATTATTATAAAGTCAAAGACATATATTGGCCTCGAGTAAAGAGTATTAAGCTGGAATGTCCCGTTCGAACCAGAAAAAAGAAGTCGTGAAACGCTGCTAGTTACTGGTAATATTCACGCATTCTTGTATACAAAACAAAATAAATTAAACGTTTAAATCGGTTATACAATAAAATACGTGTGAATGAAAAAAAAGTAATGACAAAATAAAAACATTTGTATTTAGCGTTATATCTATTGTTCAGACTTTATTATTCTGTGTAATTACAATACAATAGAATATTTGATTAGAATTTATATAAATAATTTATCGGCTAAAAAAATCTCGCACATAACAATAGTATTACAAATTAGTAATAGTTACATAAGTACAATGAAAACATGAACTTTAGTTTTAATTAAACATCTTATTTGAATTGAAGTTAGTTAATTGAACAATGACGAAGAAATGCACAGATAAAATCTATGCGTCGGACGCGGGAGTGCCACAGATTAAATAAACAAGTAGAGATGCATGTAGAACTTTTTGAAGCTTGACTGATTTATATTTTTGCGTTGTAGCAGTTAATTAATGATCAAGTCTTATTTGAGTTTATCCAGGGCTCACGAGGAGTGTGGGCAAGAGATTTTGTGTAGTACGTAATTGATTATAAAGTTAAGTAAACAATAATTTAATGGCTTACCGATTGTGGCTAAATTTCCAGCGTCTGTGTAAAGCGTTCCTGTGGTCTGACAGGCAGTAGGTTCCGGGTTTGATCCTCGGATAGACAGATATCGAAATAATGAATCTAAGTTCAGGTTTCTAAGGATTTAAGGTCAAATATATACATAGATCATTAATATATTCAAACATTACACACAGATGTTCTAGCACCTTCGACAACACAAGCGGACGAATTGTACACGCTTGTATTGTCGTGTTTCATTTGTTCTTTAAGTGCCACCATATATTGTATTCTGTGGTTTTAATTACGCATAAATTGTGAAAGCGATTGCACAATCATCGACATGATTCATTATAGTTATTAATTATTAATTATCTTGTCTGTAGCTACGTAAATAAAACAGAGAGATCAAACCGGGCGTATACAAATGATATCGATCAGCTTATATTCTAATTGATGTTTCTGTTGATGAAGTAATATCTAGTGAAATTGAAAATACATGCGAGCACCATCTGGATTATCAGTAATTAAAATGCATTTGAATATTTATTTTAAACTATTTTTTTTTATATTTTATATAACAGAGATGTCCATGTAAGACATAACAAACTATGTCTCCTTTCTAGAGTGTCGTTATAACCTATAAATGACTATTAAAGACGTTCTTTATTGCCAGCCTGTTATTGTCCCACTGCTGGGCACGTGTCTCCTCTCGGAGTGAGTAAGGCCGGGGCCATAGACCACAGCGATGGCCAAGATCGAATTCGTAGGCTTCACATGCCTTTGAAAACTCTTTTAAAAAGGTCTCAAGCATGTATAAACATGATGTTTTTCTTTACCGTTAAAACACGTGACAATTATTTTTTAATGCTTTTTTTTTTAATGCTGCTTAAAGGCGTTCACACTTAGTTATCAGGAGACTGTTTCGTACTTATTATAAACACAAACCAAAAAGAAAATACTAATCAATGTTTTTTCGCATTGACAATACTACACGCAACTTGGCAACCCTACCTAGTGAGATACAGCGATTACTCACATAAGACACGAACAAAAGAACAAAACAGTGTCTGAAATCATAAAATGTCCGCCACGCGACACTGAAACTGTTTATAATTGTGTAAATATTATTTTTAGCGCGGTCGCAGGAGAAACATGGCGCGGTTTGAACAATGGACGAATGTTATGCCTGATTAAAGTATAATCGTGGCCGTGGTTCTCCGTGCACGAATTATACTTTCAGACATGAATTTCTGTCTTGTAATATCAGTATTAAGCGCTGCTGTGTGGTTTGAAGAATATGGTGAGGGAGACATAATTTATAAGAGGAGTTCTGACTCGGCTCTCAAGTATCAACCTAGTAACGCATCTGTGAACGAACTCCAGAAGGACTGCAATCCCATCAGAAGTTGATAGTAGATATCTATGTGAATCAGTGGCCCTTTGCTGTAAGGTGAACTTGCGCTTTAATAGCAAATATCAACTGTAAAGGCGTTCCAACCCAGCCCTAGGGTATGCCCTAGACACGCATATGTGAACTGTATGTGTGTGCTGTTTGTAGATGTCTATAGGAGGCAGAGGCCCTTTGCTACAAGGACTTGCGCTTTAATATCAAATATCAACACTATTCTTTAAATTACATTTTATCTGAACATTAACAAATAGTGTGTCCTCGTGTTGCGTTTTATACATACTAATCTCGGACACCGTTCAAGCGAATTCAAAGAAAGTTTGTTAAAGTGAACATTGTTTTTAATCTTCATGAAAATAAATCATAAGTTAGTTTTATTGACACTTTGTTTCTCGTTTCTCTGAGGGGATAGTAGTATTGTCTACGTCGCTTCGAACATATAACCGGGACTTACACGGTATTGCTGCGCAAATATTTCCGACATCTATGAAATTTTGCTTGTGATCTTGCATATCACGGCACATGCAAGAGTAAATGCAAAATTCTGATATTCTTGCCACACTTCTGAATTATGAACAACACAAGAGTAGAAGTGTCCGTGGTTGGTTTTAGATGGAAAGATAGGATTATTTTGAACCCAACACTAATAGGTATTTAATATGAATATTGGTAGAATTTTTAAAAATATATGACATAGTTTTTCCTATTTAATTTTTAGTTGGATTTCATGTGAATGCTGATTGTATAATGGGATTTACAATTATATAAATAAGTGAAGTGTTTCTTGTAATAAAAAAGTTCCATTGCAAAAAGATAACGTAAAAAGTTAAACGTATTTTTAAATAGTTATTTTTAGTTGAATCGGTACTTTTAAATACTTACTTTCAAAAAGGTTGACAACAGAGGAAAGTATGTAAATGCTCAGTATTTTATTTTTAATCAACAAGTGAGAATTATATGATTTAGTAAAGTCCTCATAAAGTTATGACACTTTGAGATTATGTACCGATTACATAAATCAATTGAGTTTAAAAATCTTAAAATGGGACCAATTGGCAATGAAATCTTTTGGAAATTTAGCTATCAAACATTCCGTCAGTTAATTTCTTATATAACTTTACTCGGACATTTAAAAGAAGTCCGTTTAATTAAATCTAAAAGTTTAAAGCGTTCACGAGTTACTTTACTGCATACCATTCCACCATAATGTTCACCATTTTACATCAACGCCATCTGGCAGCTTCAGATTTATGAACACGTTCGAAATTCGAATACCGAACGGTTTGAATATCGAATTCCCGAACACGACCGGTTTAGCTTCCCACACTCTGCCGCCCTCTGCAGGATGTTTGTGGAGCTATGTTTGATGAACGGATTAGATGATTTTTTTAATTAGCTCTTTGACATTGGTAGACCATAGACACCTTTTTTATTTTTTTGCATACCCTTGCGGCCGTTCAATCGAGTTATTTGGGTTGAATGGAATACGTTTTTAAATAGTGTCTGTTCCCGGTTTCATATGCATTTACTATGTGACATAATATCATAATACTACATTTTACGTAGTAGGAGGTAATTTCTGCGACTGTGTTGACAATTTTCTGTGAATAGTTAATTAATTATGTTTATAGAACTCTCAGGAGTGTAGGTTTCCTCACAATGTTTTCCTTCACCGTTAAAGCAAGTGAATAATTTCTTGTACTAATATACGAGCTTGCAAGCCTCCTAATGGTAAGTGGCTGCCATCCATGGATACCTGTAATCAACCGCAGATAACAGAGTCCTATATGGGGTCGGGCACATATTCATTGCTACCGTTGAGGATTAAGTTGAAACGCCTCAGATTATTAGGTATGTCTTGTACCGCCAACCGAAACATAGCAGCACTTAATATTTCTATAACTTACATATTTTTTGTGCATTTAGTACTATACTCTATATTAAACGTATTATTCGGCACTAAGTCAACGTACAGCGCAATTCGTTGCTATAAATGTAGCAGTTCCAAATAAAACAATGCTTTGACTGTCACAATGAAACTAACAACATGACCTAATTAACAATTGTACAGTTGGTACATTGTCCCGGATCGTAGTAAAAATGAAAATTGAAATATGGAACATTGGACATTTCTACGCGCGAAACACGTAGTTCATTTTCATTTCAGTTGGCTATTTCAAAAGGCTCTGGTTGCATCTTTGTTTTAGTTTTTTATGTACTATGACTGGAATTCTTTTATATTCCTCTCGTCCTCTATTAAATAACCATTTTTTTCCGGGGAATGGGGATTTTATGGCATGGATATATTAATTTAGTATTTAAATGTTCAGTTGTAACGCCGTAATTATTATTATAGGTTTAAAGACAATATATTCTCAAAAAGACATATTTATGAATTACATGAGAACATAGTTCATAGAAAAGATACATAAGTTCGTCGTCACACTGTACATACATTAATGTTAAATGAATCCTGTCATGAACAATATATACAAACAATTGTAAATGCAATATTATACAAACGACAATCATTTAACGTATTATATCTAAATACCAATCCCACTATCAATAATGTATTTTGATAACTCCTTCTTAAATGCATTATTACGAATAAACAAAGAATTAAAGTAGAAGTAACAAAGCTTATATTTAGAAAAAAAACTGACTTTTCCCAGGGGAATAAGCAAATATAAAAATAATGGAATAGCCAAAAATTAGGGTCTTCTTTTCAAAAATAAATTAGTCTGTGTTAGCCATTTAGCAGTCTATATCTGTGTTTGCATGAATCCGTGCGTGCGTGTATGTAACGAAGAAAAGATAGTTTACCAAAATGTCGTTAACACAAAACTATTTCCAGAGAAACTTGTTACTTCTCCATTTATGTGTTCAATTTGAACGTAAAACAGACAACGATTTCATTATTTGTCATTACATAAGGTCGGCTCGTAAAGATAAGACTAAGATAACTGGACCCATAAAGTCGTAAAATTGTCATAAAGCGTTATATGTGTTTAAATTGCTTTGTAGTTTAAAAAATCGGATTATATTTAGCCATTTCGCACTCTAGGAATACCAAGTTTAGGCAGATTCAACGGTTTAAGTTAGTGAATAAATAACTTATATTACTTGTTAAGACTGGATTAATTATAATTCAAAACTGTCACATGCTCAAGATAAGGTAGAATCTAAGTTTTCGGCCCAGGTTTTATGTGTTACACTTACTTACCTAGTCGTCTTTCGTCTAACCTATCTATATGCCCATTGAAATAACTATCAGTACCGTACGCATTTGCAACAGAACTATTATGCAATGAGCAAATAATCTGTTGAATTTTCTAAAAAAAATACATATAAACTTAAAAAAAATGAAAGAAAAAAGTTATTCAAATTACATGTTATTTTTGGGGTAAAACGTTATTTTCATCTATTAATGTTACAATTTATTATAAAATACTGTATGAATGAGTTTTTTAGGTTAATTTATATTAGCAACAAATTTTACAGTTCGTGGATTAGACCTTCAAACTCTTAATGTCGTTATTATGTAAGCCGCAATAATCCTAGTGCAAATGTTGGGTTAGCGCCGAGTGGCACTAGGCGCGGGCTAATGAGCTAATCTGGAGCTAACTGTTGGGAGTCACGTCTAGTGCCACACATGCACTCTCCACACTAACGCATAAAAACTAGAATGACAGTATTCTTGCGTATTTATGTAACAACTGTTTATCATGTTTCATTTAAGTCTTTGGTCTGAACTTGTCTTGAATTGGTGTCGTTTTTTGACCACTGCTTTCCTTTCAAAGCTGATCATCTCAAGCCAATGATCATTAAAATTACTATAAAAATTGAATAAACGGATGTATATTTAAAATAATATTTTTGTAGTTAAATTTACTTTCCTAACTCTCTTCATATTTCTTTGTTCATCGAGTTTTCTAACAACTTTATCTCATTTTGTTGATATTTAATAAGGTAAATTTACCTGATTCAGCTATTGTTTTCTCTTTTATTTAAACTTAAATAAAATAAACTCAACCACAATAACAAAAAAGAAACTTCAAACCTCATCACTTATCTCTGTTTTATTCTCTTTAAAATCTTCATTAAAACGGTAAATAGATTTTTGTAGTGTAGAATTCTAGGTGGGTTTTATTTAAAATTGAGTCCGTGCGCATAAAAGGAGGATTTGTAGAGGGTAGTTACTATCTAGGCGGTCGGTTCACCCCGCAAATATAATCCGATTACCATAAAATATATTTTAGATCTTCTCGAGTCTTTTTCAGATAAAAATATGGACTGAGCGAGATAACTTTATTTGAGACTAGCTGTGCCGTCGGCTTCTTTCGCCTAATATGGTTACTTTAAGTACATATTTATTGATAGAAATATTTAGTCAAAAAACTAAACACCTTTATCTCTCGCCTCTGGACTCGTCGAATTGAGTGATGTGCGCTCTAACTCCAGAGTGTTTGCCTATAGCCACTCAAGAATTCCATTATCCAACTACTGGCTCCATCATCAGATCGTCGCTACCCAGCTCAATTTATTCAAAAATACGAAGGGTTTACTGTTAGTCACTTAAGAGTTCCACTATCACCACCATTATATTGTTAATTGGTTACAGTAAAGCTAATATAAAGAGTCTAAAAACAAAGTTACGGCACTTTATTATTTATATTACTGTTATAATATTTATTGTCAAGTTTCGACTGACAATGCTAGTGAGAAAAATGAATTTCAAAATGCTAGTGAGAAAAATGTTTCTTAATTTGATACAATGTTTAAGGTACATACTTTGAATGAAAATTAGATTGTAAGTAAAGATATCGCTCCACACCGTAAAATTATTGAAATACCGTCAAGGTCTCACATTGTAATTGTAAATTAACATAAATTGTGCAATGCATAATTTAATTTTTGCTGTGCTGCATTTTTATCGAACACTGTGCAAAATCTACATAATATGCATATGTTTGGAATGTAAGTCATCACGTGGCTCTTTTTACCGACTTCAAAAAAGGTGGAGGTATTATGTTCAGTTGCATTCACTTTTTATATGTACATATCGCTTCTTTGCTTAAATAACGTGTTATCTTAATCAACACAATTTTACAGTAGAGTATTTTTTAAATTTCAAAAAAATATTTTACCTAATTGTGTATTTTTTTTATCTTTATTTTAGATTACGTACAAACTTTAACACCTTAGCTATCTCAAATCATAAGATACACCAGTTGGGCACCGATATCAAAACTATGAATTAAATCAATATTTATCTAAATTAGTTTTTGAGTTTTGATTACATAGGTTAAATAGAAGTTGGTTATATTTTTTTGTATCTTTTTTATTCACAGTATGTGTTGATTTTTATAAGAATATGAGTAAACAAGCTTGTAGTTATTTTTGACAGTACGTGATTATGAATCATATGACGGAATCATCAACCACGGAAGGGTAAGTTGTAAGAACTTGATAGTGCCTCTGCTTTACCGCACTCTTCAAACCGCAACAAGCAGTTTTACACTGCATTTATAAGACAAAAATAGGTGGCAGCGTTGACGCGGTATTTTTGCAATCTGCAATTTGGTTCTTTCATAGTGTATAGCCCAGTCATATTAGGGGTTTCACCTCGGAATGAAAGATAATAAGCTGGAAATTGGTAAAAACCTTTGTTTTGTTACCCTAAATATTGTCTCAAAAGTCACAAATGCTATCGTGTCCGCGTCTTAAGATATTGAAGGTCAAAGGTCACA
>DWRA01001352.1:0-17441 GCA_018250295.1 Spathilepia clonius
GTTCTAAACCTGCAGGAATCGAAACGGTAGCAAGAGCCCGACGAATCAAATTGTTGAGAGTCCCGTGACGATAAAGCTTACCGGCACTACTAGTACAGGACAAACCATGCTGACCCAACGTGTCCACCCTTTGCCCACACGGACAAATATGAGACTCATTATTATTATATTATAATTATTCTTCCGTAATATCATAGAACTAATCACTAGTTTAAGTATGTGTAATATAGTGTTAAGTCATTACCTAATAGTCAAAGTAATAGCGCTCTGAATAAGTAAATGAAGATAATTATGATTTAAAAATAATAGAACATAGTTTGCTTGAACGGTGAAAAAACTGAGAAATTGCTTATAATGTTCACAAAAATGTGCGAAGTTCCATTCCGAACTAAGCTAGCATAGATAAACACTTGAACCTTTTTCATTCTGGGAAAAAACCTCCGGGTCCAGTACAGTAATGACGTATTATAACACCCACCTATTCGTAATAATAGCGCAGCGGCAATTATCCGCCCATGAAACGCATATAAGCCGGCAGCTTATGTAGATCTACAGTACTTATCTAGAAAGTTAAGATTAAATAAAGTTGGAAGTTGTATGTATAAACATCGCAAAATATGCTTCGTGCCTCGGAAGGCAATTAAAAACTTGTTCCCGGTATTTATCATTACTCTTCATCCTATTTCCCTACAGGAATGATCAGATCAATCGATTTTTCTTGGACAGTAGATTTTGGAGACAAGAAACTATTATAGGAGAAACGAATTGAGTCTCAAAATCAAAATTTACGTTGAAATTTGTTGAAAATCCACCTTTCGTTGGACAAAGCTACATTTGCCAGAATACGTATAAGTTCTTTGTGTGTGTAGTTGAAGCAAACGTTGTGTAGAACTTACTTTTATATTACAAGCAAGCAGCTCTCTACTTATCTTAATATAAGCTCTACAGCTATTTATTTGCTTGGAAACAGGGTACAAATATTCCAAGTACAAAGTATAATCTAAAGCGTTTAAATCTGATATTTATTCAACGTTCTGTGATATGAAATCTCACTAAAATATGTCGCTGTATATGCTTTCACTTGCAAATAAACTTCAGAGAAGTAAAATTGAAATACTAAGTAATATTACTACGTATCCTCCTGGTGGTAGAAAATCTTTAATAATTTAAAATTACTACTTGTATATAAAAAAACTTAAATATTAAATGACGATATTTAATACATGTATATATATAAACAGTACCAAATTGATGTCTTTAGAGTGAGTTCCCAGAATTCTTGCAACATCATTGAATAGCTAAGCTAATTCTCTACCTGAGGCACGTGCCAGCTTTCTGGACTTTCTTTTACTCTATCAATCGTTTGGGCAAATGCTATACAAATGTAGAATTGGATCTCCAGGGACTCATAGTTTCAATACCAAATGGTGGTTCCAATACCATATTTCTGCAACTTGCAGATTTCAAAGTATGTCGACCCCAGCTGCCCTAGTCTGCCAAGAAGCCTTGGCTGCCAAGAAGGTGCCAGTGTGTCAACGATAGCAACCTAACACTCTACACCCTTCCCGTTCTCCCAGAGGATAAGAGATGGCCACCATTATTACATGCATATGTTGCATTCACTACGTACTATCTAAATTATTTCTTATTAAGTCAAGACAAGAGCCCTCCAGATAACATTATTTTAGAGCCGCGTTGCGTGTAAAACAACGCTACAATAACACGAAAGGTCGCAGCAGCTCAAACGTCGACTTGAACTTGTTGAAGAAACATTTAAAATGCAAAACTAGTAGCTTTGGACGCTTAAAGTCAAATATTAATGGTTTGTTCCATGGGCCAATGTGAACCTATTATTTATTGATTTTTTTGATACAGCGGTTTGTCCAATTATAGATTTAAGTTTTATTTCATTATTTTTAAGCTTTTTGCGTGACTTCTAGGCCATCTTCCTTGTTCCTGTTCATAGATAACGCCATTGTGGCTTTATTTTTGCGTCAAACTGTTAGAAATCGTGAATTATAATCTGGAAAATTTACGTGACTTACGTGACTATCTATTTGTCAACGTCAATTACTAAAGCCTTAACACGCTAAGTTTGCTATGAGTTATGGAACAGCTACTACGAGCTGCAAAACACAGCTAAAGATATCATCTTCAAACTGCTGGTCAGATTTTATCCATTCATACCGAACTACATTCTCGACTTCAAATAAAGACTAATTATGTTCAAACTGATCCACCCGTCCAATAGACAGATACACTCGTCAAACGTATACCTAACACCCCTCTTTTTCTGTCTGGGGATAATTATAAACTGTTGGATTCATTTTTCTTTTACTCTTCGCTCGCGCCCCTTTGTTTACTTTATGAACGGATTTAAAATTATTTTGAAATTATAGACAGCTTTCGGATAAAAAATATATATGTGAAATATAATGTATATCCCATGCAACACCTAGTTTTGAGAAAAATCTATTGAAACGTTTACTGATAGATAAACGAACCGTTTGAAAAGAGTCATATATTAAATATTGATAAATACTAATACAAACTATAATGTCTTTCTTATTTGTAAGAAAAGATGCGATAAAAGATCTCTTCATTTATTACTTGCTTAAAGATAATAACAATTATTTATTATACCTGACGTAAATGTCGTATTGCAATTAATACTGTCCGTTGAGGCGAGACATTGGATGTTCCGGCTTAAATCTCCCCAAGCACAAGCGAAGGGCGCAGACCCCCCTCGTTTCCCGGACAGAGCTCAGGGGGTTCCAAAGTGGGTGGTGTAAGGTGGGCACCTCACCCTTAGTTGGATATAACTTTGTGAGTAATCCAAACATAAAATCTGCCTTTTAGGCAAAATCGTAGGCAACTATTATTTTAAGCTAGCATAAGGATGCCGCGCAGCCTTTAGATAAATAAAATGTAACTGTCACCCTTAAAAGAATCTGTACAATAATTAATGGACTTTGGGCCCGCCCTGGCCATTGGCGGATTTTTTGGTCCTACTTTATATAATAATGATATTATTTTTATGTAATGGTGACAATAATGTCGTTTTGTTACATGAAGTTATGCGTACTTTTCGCCATAAAAGGGGAACAATGGAATTTAATTTTCTTGCCTTTTCAGTTTATAATAACACTATACATTTATACAATGTTCACTACTTATTTATTTGAAGACAACAAACAACAGTTTCTTTTGTCCTTGCGAGATGTTAACATTACAAAAATGTTTATTTTTGATGTCCCAAGGAAAGGCGGCTTGGGACAGATGAACGAAGCGGACAGCTCCACGAGGGTTGGTTGCGTGACGGCGGCCACGCGAACGGGTCAGCCTAGTTACAATGAAACCACGGATTGAAAATTGAGTGACGTAAGCTAAAGCGTCATATTAATTCTTATTGATGTTAGCATCTGTGTTGTGTATTTGTCTTATGCCCGATATTAATAATCAATCTATCCAATGTTTTGCCCACCATAGGTCGAAATTTGTCGATTTCTGCTTGCTAGATTTTACCGAATTTTCATCTATGGTAGGCAAGAATTGTATAAATTATTTATTATTAACAGGAGTTAGAGACGTAGCCAGAATCGATAACTGGACATTATTGTTATTTTTAATGTGAGGGCACGATACTGCGTTCCATTAGGCACAGACGTACCATCCTTTTATCAAAATTATTAAAGAAATTTTCGACCCGCTGCAACTTGGTTCAGGATGGAGTTAAAGTCCTGAATTTTCAATGGCCAAAGATGTACACATTTTAATCGTCTTCTAGTAATAGCCTAAGTAATACCTGATTGCATGATTTAATATGTTGCTTTTCCTTCATATTCCTTGGATCATGAAATATAGTAAAGTAAGGAAAATATTGAAAAACTAATAGTTGTAACTGCAGTCCATATTATGTTATTGTTAAGTTGATCCCCTCTCTCCTTTAATTGAACTTCTGGCTACGTTGAAATATAATGTATTATTATGCTATTACTTAGATGCTTTCGTGTTTCTGTGTGAATTATATATCTAATTATACGTTATGTAGTACTCTAGTGGTATTTACGGTGGATTACATGCCTGTGTTGTCTGTGCTTTTGTTAAAATACTCTGTGTTAATATAAAGTAAAATGTGTGTATGCATGAAATCTGTTCTATGTTTAATATATATTACGCATATAAGTATGTATACGTATACATTTAAAACCAGTTTAACTATTAATTTTTAACATTTAAAAGGTTGGTAAATAATGGGTTAACTTGGTTAATGCATCGTTATATTGAGTGTAGTTTAAAGATACCTCAGCGTGGCCCATAACACGTTTTTTTAATCACACAATTCTAATAATACTTTTACTTATAAGAGATTATTTTATAACACATACGAGCATATGAGCCACTAATAAGTCAAAAATCAAATCTTCTTAAATGACACTCGGAACGAGTTCGACTTTTTTCTAATATGAGTCATATTTAGATTTGGGAGTAGTCATCGACGAATCGACGAATTGGATTGACATCGACCTATTTTCCTAATAGATTTCCTCTTTTATTACACTTAATAATCGTGTACTATTACTGTTTTTGTTTTTTTTTTAATCTACTGCTATCCAGAACAAATAATCTTTCAACGTGTGATGCCACCCCTACGCTAAAGAATTTCCCATATAAAATTTTGTTTAACACGTCCCTTACACATAAGCCCATCTTTCTACCATGTTTCGAGTGAATTTTACGAATTAAAAAATAAATCAAGTAACAAAATCCTTAATAACAATTTAAGTTAATCCCATCATAACCAAACGTTTCCAAAGAAATATGCTAAGATTTACGCTTTCCTATCTCGTTACTTCTTCGATTTTCTTTGTCGCGAGAAATTGGATCACTACCTTTGCCTATAGAACTAATCTCCTTAAATCGTTTTACCCGCATTCTGGATTAATTTTTTTCGGAAATTACTTTAATTATGTTTAAACCATAATCTAAAAGTAATTATTATATATAAAAGTGATTATTTTCGTAAAAGACCCGAATACAAAAGGTATGCTGATACGCCATAAAATGCTTCATGGAAACAAAAATGGCTTATTTCCTCTTGTTTGTTCATGTGATTTCATACCATAACAATTTAAAAAAAATCACGTTAATATGGCTCACTCTACACAAACACACCACGATTTAAGGTCGTAGGTCTTAAAAAAGAAGACTGTACATACTAATAAAATTAGTAATTAAGTAACACTTCAATAATGATTGTATGTATGTATAACTATGTATGTATGTATGTATAAATAACATAAATTTATATTATAGAAGTGGAAGAGTATGTGAAGAAACGGATATTTACTGAGGTTGTACAAAAAGCACTTTTGGAAACGAAACAAATTTTGGAAGCAAATAATTTTTATTAAGATCTTTTTATTTAGATTAAGATATTTATTATTTAGATTTATTTCTACTACTAGACAATTTCGAACGTAATTTGAAGGAATAAAATATAGTTTTTTTAACGTTAAAGATAGGAAAAGTCAGGCTTAGTTAGTTAAGCTGCACATAAAAAATAACGTGTTTTTGACATAAAAATGCGACAATTTTATTTAAGTTTTTATATATGTAACATGTTTTATATATGTATATATAAACTTTATGTTCCTGCACTATATTCTTCTATGTATAATCTATATTTCTGGCAAATCATATATTTCGTGTAAAAGAGGAACAAAGCTTTGTCTTGAGGGTGGAAGGTAGAACAAAGGACATACAGCAGGAGATGTTCTATATTAGACTGCCTTCCTAAACACCTAAATATGTCATGGTAGCTTTTGATTGGCTTATTGATTAAGCTAAATAGAGAGTCCACCAAAACTTAGCTCGTAAATAATAATGCGATCATGTGGCCAAATAAGTGAATTTAACAAAAACTAAAATGAGTGAATTTAATTAAAAGCCGCGCCAATAAGATAAGTTTTACGATATTTACTGCATTTTTACCACTTTTTGGGTGTGTTTTATGTAATCATATGAAAGTGTGAATTGACATAAACTTAAATATGTTCGTTTAACCTTCTACTCTGTGTAGACAGATCAAAGAAATTAAACCTTAAAGTAATTATTATTAGAGCGAGTCTATGGTGCCGTCGCCTTACTGCCGACGGTGAGTACATGTGCAATAGCTACATGCAAGTCGCTAACATAATATCCGTAAAAATTCATCACGTACAGACATTTGAAAAATACTTTGGGGTGAAAGCCGTATTTTATTATAAATTTTGTGAATTTTCAAGAAGTGGCCATGTGTATAGTACGTTAGAACGACGTTCTCACGCTTGGCTTGATCTTAAGATGGGTAAATCGCGCTGTTGTAATATTCACTCTGAGCGTTAAACTGTATGTACGCATATATTTAATCTCTCTGAGATTAATGCTTCTATAGAATTTTGTACATTATATTTATACAAGTCGATTTAGGAAATGAAATTTGTCACTTCAGAAATTCCTTCGGGTCGGACGCGGCGTGCTGCACTAGAGTCGGCACTGTAGCTGAGGAAGAAGCTGTTCAACTGGACTTCAGTTCCAGTCTTCTCAAGACCGTCTCCATATGAAGATAATAAAGAAGTACGGCTTTTATATGTCCACACAAGTGCGCCAAACGTTTTACACGTGATTAATGGACTATAAAATAATATTTTAAAAATGGTTTTATATTTTATGTACGTTTAACTAAGTCAGATTTTGACTTGTAAAATGAACTACATAACCGCAATAAATAGGTAGCGTAATAAAATGAATATTGCAATAATTAAAATGAAATTGACGGTATATTTTGAATAGTTAATTTTAATGTAATTAACATTATAAAAAAATATTATCGTATGTGTAACGTAAGTTATTAAATATTATTATCAACGTAATAAAGTTAATAATCTAATTAAGAATTATTGTATTCACATCAATTGCCGATTGCTAATTTGAATAGGTAGTTTGAAAAGTAATTTCGTTTTTTCCCGACCGAGGATTTAATTGTATTTTTTGATCCCAACTTCACACTTAAGCCGCATAATCATTATATGTTTTAAGATTTGATATAGCTAGGCTCGTGTGTGAAAAAGTTCAGTTGATTTTACGCAGTAGTTTTTGGCTGGTGCCCTTTTAAATACGGAGAGAAATAAGCAGCATTTTCGTCATTTCACTATTTTTAATATAGAAAAGGTAAAAATGCTATTCAAGCGAAAATGAAATTTACCGATGGGTATGGGGTATGTTGTTGACAATACGCCAGTGCCAGAACTGGTATGCAAAATTTCAGTCTGTCAATTTTTGTGTCGAAGATACACCACGTTCTAAAAATTTTATGAGCGTGGAATCATGCTACTACCAGAAAGATGGCAAAGAGTGTTGGATCAGAATGACCAGTATCTAATTTATTAAAAAAGTATTCACTATACGAACATTGTCTTTCATTTTCACCAAAATAAACGAAATTACTTTCCGAACAACCGCATAGTTATAGGATTCGTATGTAATAATTTAGGTCTGTGATAAAAATAACAAGAATGATCTTGACAGATTGAAGCGATTTTCTTTATAATATTAAGGGTTACAATAATTATTACATCATAGCTATTCAACCATGTAAAAAAAACCTAAGAAATGTATGTAAATGTAAAGTTAACCATTCCCCTACTGCGCTCTTAATAAAGACACAATAAAAAAATAAAAACCTAATTTTATAATAAAGTGAAAAAAAAGAATAAGCGATTGTTACTAGTTTTATTAGTCATCAGATGTCATTAATCATCATGTTCACCCCCGTCATTTTCACCATCGCAGTTATTTGTAAGTTGAGGTATTCAGGGCGGTCATCGAAAATATAGTTATTAACTTAACTATAGACGACTATATACTTCTGTATGTTCCAACAGGTCTACTCAAATACGTGTCTACTCCAATTTCATATTAGGAATTCAGGTATGTACGTATAGCCGTATTTCCACTCTTAATCCCATCGCTGGACTAACTAGAATAGGATGCTTTAAGCGCAAATTTAGATGAAATTCGCGAATGACGGCTAGCGGAAATAGGACAAACTTTGCTAGCGACAAATTGCTGGTTAAGCTCACTTGCTGCTTTTGCAATGTTAAGTTTACTTTTAAGATGACTAGTAACATGGAAATATTAATTGAAAATATTTCGGAATATCCATATTAATGTACGAAACATACTTCATAAAGGCTTCTGCGTAAATATAATATAAATGTAAGTTGGAAGGTATTTTTCAATTCTACTCCAATCTTACTTGAACAATAACAGTGCTTGTTCTCAAATAGAATAAAGAAAATACGTAGAGAGCGCGGACTGATTGCTTTGTGGTAAGGGAAATAGCATAGTAGTAATAAGACTCTTTTGAAAAATAAAAACAGTATTTTTAATTTAGTTTGTAATAAAAGAGCCGTTACAGTAACTATTTGTTTCACGTGCTGCATTTTTTATTAGATAGTCACAAAATGTATCTAGATTTTTTGTAGTTTCAAATGTTATTACTATTAGATACAATGTATTTACTAAAGTTAGTTGCTTTTTGACATGTACGTTTACCAACCTCGTTTCATACTCAATAAAATAGTTCCCCAGAGCCATGTACTAATCAACGCTACTCTACGAAAGAGGGGAAAATTATTTGTGCTTCGGTACGTGATACGATTTGAATACCTCGCAATCATCTCGTATTGCGTACCCTTAAATAGTTTGGCCGTTGTTGATTAGCATATTCGTGGAACAAAAACAATTGTGTCAATGTAATACCTACTATGCGCGATCTAGATAAACTTTGTAGTTAATGCAACAGGCTATTTTATACTGAATATAGCAATAGCAGCTTGATATCTGTGTGGACATCGATAACTAATATCAAAAAACAATAACATGTAAACCTAGGTAAAGAAATGCGTTAGGAATTAATTTATCACGACTTAGTAAATCGTAACAATGAGGTCTATTCTGTACGCACGATGTTCGAAGTTTCGTGAATTACTAATCCGTAATATTTTGGAGGGACTTTTGTAAGAAAGTTAAATATTGACCGTTTAATAAATTAAATTTGGTATTAATTTATCGTTTATCAATTAATTATATATAAAATAATATCAAAAAAATATTTTCGGGCGAATTTTGAAATATCCTTGACATATGTACATAGTAGACCTCTAGAACAAAGCAAACTAAGCTGCTGCTATCGGAGGATACAATTGATCCTCAAGAGTTTTAGAGACTATGGCATTGCTAATACAGCTTGTAGCGAATGCAAATCAATACTGCGACTGTGGCTTCATTTCATGTGTATTTTTATTCACTGGACATTCTATAAAAATATAGATCTGCCTTCTTCATATCATCATAACAGATTTTTTGCATCGTGACTGACTTGGGCATACAAGGATTATTAGTTAAGAAACACCCAAAATAATAACCTAAATTTCTTTAGTAATCCGGCTGACCGTGTTAAAGCGTTGTCTACATAGTACAATAATATAAACATCCTCTGCCATGCGGGTTATAAATTTTTACCGGATAATTTTAATTTTATCCTTATATCTGTGTCATGAATATAAACTACTGTAATATTCATTAGCGAAGCTGAAATAGCTACTGCTGCTTGAGCAACTGGTAGTTTTATCAATTAAATAATGGTTACCGCAAGTAGGTAGTTTATACATGATAGCATGACAATACGATAGATGATGATACAAATAACACATACAACCTAGGTTCTACCACCTTTAATTCTATTTCATCGTAATGATCTATACAAAAACTAATATTAAAAATAAATACGGCTGAACTTAGTACCACCTACTTTTTCGAAGTCATTAAAACAAGTGCAGATCCTTTTCTACGACAGTAATCACTATCAGACCATAATGAAGTAATTAAAACATCTATATCATACATCCCAGTGTCCGAAATAATACTTACAAATCATTGTTTCTCAAACAAGCAGACGCAGTAATATGATAGTCAGTATTATATAGTGATATCAAAAGCGAGATGAAATAAATTGTTCAATACAAAATAGATAACAGAGAATACTGATATAAAAGCAAAATTTCCGAAATTGCATCGAAACAATACGTATTGTAGTCCAGCGAGAACATTCAATAGAATATTCCACCTACAAAATTGCCACCTGCATACGGCGCATATTTTTAGATCTACAAAAAACAGGCCGTGTCCAAGAAAATATAAAATTGATTGTAATATTTTTTAATTATTAATGAATTTGGAGAATAAATGCTATAAATGTTGAATCACTGTATTACAGGAAATCATATAACAGATTTCAATGAAGTTTTGTTTGTTCGTCTAGTTAATGCAAACTAGAACGGACTCCATAGATGGCACTGTTGTCGAGACATAAAAAATGTGTATTGTTATAATTGTTTATTAAGGAACTTGTTTAATTAGATTTTCTTGAAGTTTGTTAAATTTTATTAAACGGATAACATACGAGTATATAATCATTTTCTGTGACTTTGTTTTAGTATGTAGGTCGCAGCTTCGTAGGTACTGTCGCCCTCTTGTGTCGCCTTGACGTATCTACATTTCAAGTGTGTATCTTTGGCATTGGAATGATGAATTTAGATTTATGTTCGGCATCTATCTAGGTGTTTTTTATGCTTGCTTTGTATGTTTCCATGACATTCACAATACAAGAAATTCTAGTGTGTAAATAAATATGTTTAGTGATATCACACAAATTTCTTCTGAAGTATTTAAATACGTTTTGTAATTATTCGTTAGATACATTAAAGTCGTCAATTTTACCTTAATAAAAAATATGATGGGCCTTTTATTGTAATAGGTACAAATTCTAAAAATTAAAGTATAATTTTCAATGTATTTTTGTTAATAATGAACTCTATACTAAAGTCATAACTATATACATATTGTTCAAAACAAAATCCAAATAACGTAAAAATTGATTGCAGTTAAATAAGATAATATAAATTATACATATTGTTAAGTTTATTTTGAAAGTGAAGTAACTTTGTTGTTCTATTGCCACGAGACCGCACTATTGGCTAAATACCAGCAGGATAGCATTGCTATGTTTTGATTTGAGCGTTCCACTTTATGCCACATCTTAGGATCACAGCGCATGTACTCTGTTTGTGTACGTTTTTGTACATAGCTAAAAAACAATCAATAATATATTTTCAGTACTTCATGTAATTCGCCTTTAGTGCCTTATAAACCAATATTTTACGAGTATGCTCTGTTTTTTAAAAGGAGTTACCTAAAGCATATATTCATTGTGTTATTAGACATATAAATTAACCACTAAGTCTAAAGGGTGCTATTGAATTTTTTTACCAAATAAAATACAAAAAATTGTACCAAATGCAATGCCTAATTAACGTCATTATATACTCGTATATAATTCTGCCATTGCAATATATGAAATGCTGAAGTGTAGCACGCAGCGCCTCAATTAGCAGGCTTATGAACTTTTGTAAAAGATATGGTATTTTTCTCTTAGCGAAGACGGTTATATTGCATAGCTTCTTAATTATATTACGTTGTAATAAAGTTTTCTTTCTATTATACCTCCTTTGATTTGTAGAAAATACCTCATAACTTTTGCTAGTCCTTGTGTATTTTTCTAAATGTGTAGGAAAAAGGCGGATTAAGGTTTTATAAAACATTTGTGACTCAACTACCTCATAGCCACACACCACTCACTTACCATACACTACATAAATGAAATATTTCTTACTTAAAAAAAATTAAGGACTTATCATTAAAAAATACAAAGAACTAGCGGCCCGGTACGTGTTTCGCTACGTATAAAGTGAAATATAAAAAAAAGGGCACATCAATGATGTAACAACATGTTTTTACTGTCATCCTGAAAAAAGCACAATCCCCATCTGAAAAAAGGTTCAATCTGACAGCAAAATCCCCATTTACAAAATGATCCGCTATTTATTGAATTCATTTGTTACAAAAAAGTTGATAAATGAAGAACCGCTCTACCGATTTTGTGCGAGCTTCATATAAACCATCCACTAAATAGTCCGAACAAAACCTAAACATTTATTTTGGATAGGTGAGCCCGTTCTTGAGTTATAAAATTACAACGAAAAGTGGCATTGATATTTATATACATTGATAACATTACTTTATAGAATAAACATATTATTTTTATATTACTGTGACAATATTAATTGTCCTTTTGAAAACATTACAGATAACTACATAGAATGCAATTTGACGATAAAAAGATATTACTCCTATTAGCGTGTAGAAATATTTGCTTTAATCTTAACTTAAGACTTATAGTACATGTAGATATCTGTGTAATTGTATAATTTAATTATTATTTATTAATTACATAATTGATTACGCGATCAATGATTAATAATTAAATTAAATCAATGACTGAGCCAGATTTGAAAATAGAAATATATCACCCGACCTATGTTCCTATGTAAGATATAAAGATTTGAACTCCCTTAAACCAGCATGCGGCAGTTAAGTATAACTACAACAGTTGAACCACAACGACATCTGCGGTCTTCATATATTTTTAAGCGTAAGTATCTATACAGGAAAATCACATCTCATTCTAGTGTGATCTGAAGTTCGAATTCTAAGTCTACTAACTCTAATTTTTTTAACGTATACGCTTATCAGAATAAACACGTATTTTACTGGCGAAGGAAAACAGAGTGAGGCGACCTAGATGCTTGAAACTTTTTAAAAAATATACTGCACTCTCTATGCTGATAAAAATAGGACATAAGAAATAATTCATAATGCGTCATTATAATAAACGATAATATTATAAATTATTCAATATATAAATAGGCCAAGACCTAACGGTTTTGTCTTTTGTTTGTGAACCAATCTTATTTTTGTTTGTTTCGTAGTAGTTAGAGTTGAAAAAAAAATAGGAAAAGACGTTGGAAAAGATATTATAACGTGTAAACCACTCGTATATGTAAATGGATAAATACAGTTTAGTATATTTTTGTTTTTTTTTTTTTGAATATTTCCTTTTTTGTGTGGTAGCTGTCAATTGAAAAATCTCAAATTCTATAATGATTATGGTCGAAATTTTTGCCGTTATGCAAAACAATCATAAACTTAGATATATATATATACATATACGTAAATACAATATTTTGAAGTTGTATGCTACTGCTGCTGATACTGTTTATTACATTTTTTAGAGAAAACGCCATCTAGTGACTACGTTGCTAGTTACGTAGTGTACTTGTAATGAAAATAGGTAAGGAGCAAGCCGCCAGTGTGTTACCAAAATTTGACGATAGATGCATTGCTGTCTCTAGAATCCATAAACTGGTATACTACACGCTTTCATCCATAATTATTTATCACATTAGAAATAAATGTACTTATATCGTAGCAGTATCACCACTGTTGAATTATGAGCAGTTCTACGCAACATAGCGAATATTACTGCGCACATAAATCAATACTTATGTTGGAAAAGTCTGTTGACTTTCTTGTACTGAGCCGGACAAATTAATTAGCTTCACTTCAGTGGAGCAGAATACCTGCGAGAAAATATATTTTCCAACTAAGACTGATAAGATAATAAACAAGACATTTGCAGGAAATTGTTAGCTGTGGAAAATACATTGTAAACAACTCCGCGCTAGTTTATTAGACCATAATAATTCTAAGAGAAAATAATATATTTTCTCTTCGACTTTCCCGCCCACCTCTCATTTATGAGTAAGCTCAATATATTTTATAACATTATGTGTTAGTCTTTATTGTCGGTACTTGGAATTGTTTCTGAAGTTATACAGATACTGTTGTTGTTGAAGTCGTGGACTTCATTTTCATTCGATTTCCTAAATTATATGTACAAAATAAGAACAAAGAGGTATTTGTGACTTCTTACGTGGGTGCACGCAATTTTTAATAGTCGTGTTAAATACTAAGTAATTATAACCATTCAATACTTAAAAGCAAAACGAATTTTATTGTATATACACAAATTATAACTGTCGGTATACTTCCGTTTTAGACAGTAAAAATTGCAAAGACTTTCTTTTAAATAACGTTTGATTCAAAACACAGTATTATATACTGTAACAGATAATTGTAAAAAGTGTTTTTAATGTCTTTGATAGCTTTTGTAGTAAAAGAAACCGGCCAACTACGAGGTGGACTCGCAGGCGAAGGGTTTCGTAGCATTATCATTTAATAATAAATAAAGATTAATTGTTTTCCAACTACCAAAATAGGTTTGTTTTTCATAATATTGTAGGAATTACAAAGTTATATTATTCGGTTTTTGTAAAAGTGTAAAAGTGTAAAAGTTTACCGCTTTGAAAGAGCTTATCTTCCAAACAATCGACTTTGAGAAAAAATGGTTTCAGACACTTCAATGTCATTTTTGAAGACCTTTCTATAGACACTCCACACGTGAAGGTAAGACAATTTTTTTTTCGAGCTACAGTTCCATGTATGGGGAGCTCCCCCTAAATTTAATATATTTTTATTTATGTACATAATTCGGAAAGCGGTTTACAGAATACACTTACTCGCCAAGTTTCAACTCTGTACTCTTAATAGTTTCCCAATAAAGTGGCTGTGACATACGGACAGACGGATAGACAGACATAACGAATCTATGAGGATTCCGATTTTTGCCATTTGGCTACGGAACCCTGAAAAAAGTGATTAGTGTACTACACAAAGACTTTCTTAACTCCGAATTTAGCAGAACGTTTCGTAAAACTTTTCGTTGAAAAGTATATCCTAATCCTATTCAATCAGATTTACACCATCATTTGGTGTAAATCTGATTGTCGTACGTACGATTGTCTACGTAGACCAGTCTAGTGTCGCCACGTCATGGTGATATCGCAATTTAGTTACTACTCACTTGCGGGCGAATCGTATCACGCATAAACATAGGGTTTGAACGTATTTGTAATCGACTACGAATTTCAGCACCTTAGTGATATTTTGCAGCACATAAAGTGTCATACATACAACCGACGCCAGTGCTCTTACTTTGACGTATTTCCGCACTTACTATGGTTGTTGATACATTGAAATGATTTTGTATTTTTTTATGTTAGGAATACATTTTGGTAACATGATTTTTGGTAATATGTACTTTCAAATAATACAAACAAAGCGCTTTATGAATTTAAAATTGATCATTGAAAATAAATACTTGGCCATTTTACTAACAAGTAGCCAAAGTAGGTACTTTAATATATTAGTTATGTTAGGTATCAGCTACTATAGATTTCTTTAAAAAAGTAACGTTTTGATATACTTTAGAAAAAAGTTGGAATATAGGGAAAAGTGAGATGAATAGGTCTGAACCAATAAAAGTTCATTTAAATATATACTTATTTATTATTAATTATTCACTGAAATAATCTATAAATTATTTCCTGGCTCTATAAACAGACTCTCGTTACCAAAAACAGTGTACGGTAACAGTTAGAACGAATCGTATGAGCCTAAATTTGAGCGGTTTACTAACAACAATTGAAGAGTTCCACTATTTACTTCTTGGATCCATCATAATACCCTCGTTACCCAGCTGAATACATTGAACTCGTCGAAAGGAATTATGTAAGCCCAAACTCGAGAGGTTTTCTCGTAGACACTAAAGAGTTGAACTATCCACCTCATACTTTTATCATTACATCCTCGTTATTCAGTGTGTAGATTTCCTCTTAAAAATATTAAATGACGATAAAATGGTAAAACAGTAAATAGTGGTTTTACCCTTCGAGATCATTATACACCACCTTCTCCATATGTATTATAACATGAAAGAAATAAAAATACCTATAAGAAAATTACCTAAACCACAATGGAAAACGTTTAAATTTCCTTCGATAGCAATATCTGTTACACTAAAGTTAAAATCACTCGTAGGCCACCGGCTTGTAAAAATAGTAAGTAACTCGTCTCTACAGTTAAGAGACGTCGAAAGCGGCCGGGGTTTGAATATAAGTAATCACGTTTGACTTAGCTTAATGTAAGCAATAAGTTTAGGGGTCATTTCTTGCCTTCGGATGCCATGTAAGATCATCAAATCCTACTGTTATTATTGGGAAGTACTCGATAAAACTAGTCGAACATGTATGAGAGATTCAAAAAACTGCCCACCACTGGTACGTAACAAATTTTAAAACCATAAAATATACCTGTGATAATAAAACGGACAGACCAGTATTATAAATAAAAAAATAACTATAAAATACCTAAATTGCTGAGTAAACAAGTTGCACAAGCTCAAAAAATAAGCCGATTACCATACTGTCTGGGATAAAATTTTAAGTCAATTAATTGGCTCCAATCTTCTATTGAAACACTTAATAGAAAATATTTTGTAAACAAGTTGTGCTAGGTGATTTTATATAAAAATGTTATTACAATATTTCTTTGAAGAGGCTTAGAAAATAATTTAGCGTAGCGAAACTTTATAGATGAAAACTATGATACAGGTTTTGAATTGTGAACTGTAAAAGTAAATATCAAAAACGAATCTACTGCCAGAATATTTTCTGTTCTTGTTTTCGCAACAAGCCTATATCGACTATTGAAATAACAGAAAATATAGCCAAACGCGAGTCATACTCGACCACATTTTCAAAATAGTAAAGAAAACAATCTGAATTTTTTTTATTTGGCTTAATGGTTACAAGTGATGAGACACATATATCGGCGTTTTTGGAAAATCTACCCCTATGAGAATAGAACAAAGTATGAATGTTTGTTTGGAACTTCGTCAACTATGAAGAACGCAATATGAAAATTAAATTTATTTATTGGGTTAATGGTTGCAATTAATACGACACCTAATTCAGCGTTTCAGGCTTATTATTTCTTTAAAATTCATCTATCTATAAAGAATCAAAATATTGTATCATCTTAGCGTCTATATCCTTTTTAGCAAAGGTGAACCCGCCGGGCGCTGTTAGTTATATAATAACAATTTTAGTTTGCTACGGATGGTAGTTATTGTAAGCTACGAAGCGTAGCATAGCGAAGTGTGTGTACCGTTGCTTACAACATGCGCGCTTTGATTCCAAAGGCCACAGCACCTACAAAAAACTTCTTTGGACTTCTTTCTTCGTACCATACCATAGCGATAGCATTAGAAATATAATTTCGATAAGAGCACCTAATTCCATCGGGAAGCAAACACTTTAATTGCAGTGACGGTGCCGTTAAATCATCGAACATTTAAGTATATTATATTTACACTTCGATATATTTGTTTGAAGGTGGTAGAACTCTTTGTAGTTCGACTCCGGCGACACCACCGCCATACCTATTTCTGCCTAATAACAGCAGTGTAAGGCGCTGCTGTCTTCTGGTTTGAAGGGTGTGGTAAGGGAGATAAACTTAACGAGGCATTCCAACTTAGT
>DWRA01001353.1:0-17432 GCA_018250295.1 Spathilepia clonius
GTGGATCACAAATGTCCATGGGCTGCAGTTGCCACTTACCATCAGGTGGACTGCATGCTCGTTTGCTACTCCATTATATAAAAAAGTAACATCCAACTATTTTTACTCACATCAAATTTACCTTGTATTTATTAGTAGTATTTGAAAGAGATACACCTATATTGAATGTCATCGCAAGGGTGATACCTATTTGATTTGTGTACGCAATTTCAGACTGAAACGATTTTCGCAAATGCCTCGACATCATATATTATTACTATTTGATAACGCTGACTCATACGATTACTGGCAAATGGAGGTCTTGGAGACCCTGAGACCCTCAGCTCACGATACATTATTCAAAAGATAAACCCCGAAAACAGAATGTAGTAAACACAAATTTAATATGACTAATGTTTTGTACAATAATATAATATAATATTAGATACTGTAAATTTAATAATGTAGTAGGACATATGTATTGTTAAATTAATTATAATTTAATGTAATGTAATTTGATATTAGACGTGACAATTTTACATGTCCCAGTGGGTTACAATAATCATGTATATCGTGTTAATCTGCAAATAAATGATTTGAATTGATTGCAATACAAGTATTTCAAAATGTGTTCGACCTATAACCAACTTGTAAGCATTATCTACAGATAGATATAAAATAGTGTAATAAATATTATTAACAAAATAAAGGGAATATTCGGTCCTCCATAAGCACAACCTTTGTTTTTGCTACGAAGTCAAAACGTTTTCTTTCTTATATGGTATTTACCATCAACCATTCAGTTGTTAATACCAAATAATTATTTACGACTTTTTGATACAACAGTAAATCATTCAACATTAAATTCAAAACAGTTAAAAGAACGTTGAAGGAAATAGAGGCCTAAGATAAAACTAAGTATCTATACTTGTTTCTTTGTACACAAACTCAGTTTCTCGAGAGCGACTGCTTTAGAACCGCGAGTGGGTACTCAACTAAAAATAGGAGGTATCATCAAATCTAGTCATTTGTCAGCGTCGTCACACAGAATGGAGAAAATCTATTTATACAGAAACATAATAATGTTATGAATTTCTCGAACTGCAAAATTGAGATACAGAAAATGAAGATAAATTATGAATGTTTCTGAACAACGATTTTAGTCCTTCGAGCCGAATTTATTATAATCATATACAAAATAATTTACAGATTCTTTTCAAGCAATAATTGAAAACATATGTTAGTTATGTGGAGGACTAAACGAGCATGAAGTCCGACTGATGGTAAGTGATAACTGTCACCCAAGGTCGTTTGTAATCCACCCAAGATTAGATCTGGAGTCCACTACAAATGCGTTGTTACCCTCGAAGACTAAGTTGGAATGCCTTGGATAAGTAAGTCTCCCTTACCCTTCGAACCGGAGGACAACAGCACTTAACAGCTGTTATTTGGCAGTAATTGGTGGGGCGGTAGAGCCGCCAAAATCGAACCAGAAAGGGTTTTACCACCTTCAAAAACCTATATATTGACGCGCAAAGAGTTCAGCGTTCGATCCCCGATCAGCCAGATGTCTGACGGGCGTTTGTGTATCAATCTTTAAGTGACATGACACCCACTTACGTACCCATTACGTATATGTGTATGCTTAAATATTTTTTACACTTTTTACGTGTAATCTTAAGGACTTGTTGGGTCTTAACGTATGGGGTGTCGTTAGGTTTGTCTTTACGAGTACTTTTAATAGCTTGTTTTATAAGCCACAAGTCTACTGAAAAGTTATAAACCAAAAATGTTCTAAGTTAATTGTGATAATTGTTAATATTATGCAGATTTTCATGCAATTGTTTTTTTTTTCTATAAATCTTTATAGTTAGTCACACAAAAATTTCAACTTTACCCTTTATTTTGGTTGTGTAACCTATTTGCAGCACACCCATATATTTCTACATAGAATCCATTTGCATATCGTCCCCTTAGTTTAGTCCATGTCGCCTAAGATTCTTATCTCTGCAAATGATTACTAAGGTGTTCGGGTAGCTTGCTTCGTTTTTAAGATTTTTCAATGCATTTATTTAACTTGCCTTGTTTTTAACTGCACTTAGCGGGTAAAATCTTGCAATTGAATTTTAAACATAATCCCAGATAACTGAGCTAAAATTTCGCATACACGTTTTTATGGATGACAATACATATAGCTTACTGACGTCGTTCTAAATTTAATATGGCGGACGCCCCAACATTGCGGACCTTTTTATACGAACCTATGAACAGCAAATATTAAATGAAACGGTTTTCTCAAATAAAATCGTAAAACACAATAATGTTACTAAGAAGCTAGTTTTTAAGAACCTTTTTATAATCAATTAATGCATGCATACTAGAATGTTACACCATAAGGAAAAACGGTGTGATCATTTTTATTTTAAGAAAATCTAACACTATACATAGAATTTTATTCCTACCCTTACAATTAGACATTGTATTACAATCTTTTTTATATTGTGTCACACCAAGCGATCCTATAAAGATTGTTTAAGTAGTAAGACAAACTTCCATTCACTAACACGAAAGTTCCATCAAAACTCCGATGTAACGATAATGAAACAGCAAAATGTAACATGCGACTATTTTTCGTTAAGGGGCTGATCGATAGACGTTATAAAGTACCTCATTTGTGATTTTATTCACAGATATTTTGTTTTGTTATTCTCATTTGTTGCATGAAGAATCATATTTATTTGAAATGTAATTATCATATGCAATTATTACGTAATTTGAAGATAGTAGACGATCGTCTTATTTAGTTACGGCAGCACCAACGCAATGCCTATTTCTGAAAAACAGTGTTAAACGCTGATGTATTCAGCAGGGTGTGATTGAGAGACATATTTATCTCGGGCGTTTTAACTTAGTTCTCAGGCATAGCAACAGACCTCAGCTAGAACCCTAATCTCATTTAGGTTTGATTACAGATGTCTATGGGCAACCGTGGCCACTTGCCATCAGGTGGACTGCAAGCTCGTTTACATACTTCTATACAATAAACATTAATAACTATCCTCAAACGTCCAACACTACTCGGCAGAGGACCCATAGAAGCCAATGGATAGATGTATACATATAACGAATGATTGTATAATATAATGTACCCCATGAATTTTGCCAAGAATTTAGCTCGGCTCAAGTTCCAAAGTAATCAATAGTTAATTATGTACAGCCATTCTTGGCAGTTATACTGGGTTATTTGGCTTTGACATTACGGGTTATGGTTTCTTTGTAACAGAGACATACATTTACTCTTCTGTTAATAGATTACATAATTTTATTGCTATGTTTATGTACAAGAAAAATGTTACCTTTTTCATGTTTTTTTTATATAAAAAATGTCTCTTTTCACTCATAGAAAGTCACAATTACACAAATATGGTTAATCATGTCAATTAGTAGAACATACCCTTTATAGAAGAAATCTGTGATCTACCTATTCGTCATTTACTTAACGTTTAATTTTAAGACAATATGACAACTTTTTGAGGTGGATAATTTTACACGTAATAAAATAGTAGTTAGTTTTCAACGTGATCAACATTTCCTATGTGTCCTGTCAAAACTGTATAGCTGTTTCAAAGATTAGATAAATCGAGCAGAAGCACAAAATATATAACCTCATCCTTCGGAGAAGGAAGTCGAAACAAAGGTTTTTATGGATTACTATTGTTTTAATAATAAAATGGTGGTAGAACCCTTTGTAGTTCGACTCCGGCAGCACCATCGCCATACTTATTTCTGCCTAATAACTGCTGTCTGCTGCTGCTGCTGTCTTCTGGTTTGAAGGGTGTGGTAAGGGAAATAAACTTAACGAGCATTCCAACTTAGTCCTCAGGGGTAGCAACGCGTCTGTGGTCGACTTCAGTTGGGATTCTGGTGTTATCTGGGGTGGATCACAAATGTCCATGGGCGGCAGTTGCCACTTAACACCAGGTGGACTGCATGCTCGTTTGTTACTCCAGCATATAAAAAAATCGTAATCACTTTGCAAAGAATTGATTATTTTACAATAAAATTGGACCGAGCAAATGGAACCAAAAAATCATATCGATTCTTTTTTATTTCTTTGCATAAGTGTATAAACAGTTTCACTTTTTGTCGCTGCTCTACCTCCATGGACCTTGTTTACCGTAGTAAAGAATATCCTATACGTTAATTCAGGCCACAATCTCTCTGGATGATAAATATTATCCAAGACCGATTAGCAGTTTTTGCGTGCAAGAACAACAAACATCTATCCATCCTCACAAACTTTCGCATCTATATTATTACTATGCATAGCAAGATAGCTAATATTACGAGTAGGCTTGGAGAGAATATCAATACAACACAATGCAATATCATCTTTGAATATTCAATATCCGAGATCTGAGAATTGACTATGCAAACGGAATCTCGTGTAAACATATCGCAGTAATAACAATCGTGCTTTGTGCGAATACAATTGTGGAGAGCTTATCGAGTCGTATAAAAGGTAAAGTTTTGGACTTAAAACCATAAAATATTCAGCTACTAAAACTAATAATATTTTGATCGAATATAAATTGAGATATTTTGTCAAATTGAGGAAAAGGGAACAGGTGTAGTCCGTTAGTTTAAGGTTACTGTTGAAATAAACTCATTTATATTTGAAATCAACTTTGTCCTTAGGAGTTCTAATTGAAACTCGTTACGGGTTTCTTATTATCAGTATCTAGTGTCATGGCTGCTATAAAGACACAAAAATTAGGAGTCTTGCAGGATTAACCAAACTGCCCACAATAAAAAAATATTAGAGTATAAAACAAGCAATTAGAAAATAAAAGATTACGCTGATAGATGAATAATTAAAACTTACTAAAGTACGTTAAATAGACGTTAGACAATTACATTGTTAATTTATATCAATCCATGCAAAAATATTTTTTGTATTATACAAGAAATAGAAATAGTGCAAAGTTTATATGTTACATAAATTGATATTTCTCTTTAAATCTATTAAAATTAAATACGAAAAGCTTGTAGCTATTTTTTAATAAGCACAAAACGAAATAAAAAAATACTAATGCCTTGGATTAAAAGTCAAGTCTGTAGAGGCCAATTTCTTAATATCTGGCCATCTCTACTTGTACCTAATGAAAACATTTAGCATTCCACAAATCGCAAAATGAAATCGAACGTTTCTATTCAGCGCAATTCAATACAAATATCGAAAGCCCGAACACGAAGGTAATTTTCACGGGAAACATAAGTGATTTCAAACATTGGACTGCATTCAATCAAGCCTACCTTTTTGACCGGAATCATTTCAGTGACAATATTCACGGGATTTTGTTTATATATTGCACGTTATAGTTAAGCAGTATGGTCGGAATTCGCTTGAAGTGTCCACGCATGCGTGGTGGTGATACCGCAGTGCGCGGCGCCTCTTAGACGAATGTAAAGCGTGAGGTTTTCCCATTAAATAAAAAAGTTGCGACTCGTGACGTTTTAGCAAATGTTTGAGCCAACATTTTTTTTACGTTGCCATGACATAAGTTCGATTTTTAATTTGATATCGTAACTAATTCTGAACGTAAATAAAGTTAATGATTTTGTAAAATGACTTAATAGTACCATACAAACCCCCTACACAAACTTTCACGGCAACCAATGTAACTTTAAACTATAAAACTGCGTTGGGTATGCCATAAATACAAAAATTACACATACACCCAAAAATCATTATTTATATGTACACCTGTGCGTGAATCGATCTGGAAATCTTTATCAAACATCACTGCGGTATTCTCGCTTGATGGTCCTTCTGCCTGGCCCAAACTGATAAAAGGATAATGCTCACAAATAAAGCAGCATTTGTAAATGTTTGCCAAATACGCAAACGTTTGTGGGCCGTGACGTTGAACTGTATATCGAACTGGAATAATTATGCAGCATTAATGATTCATTGTTTCTTTCTGTTTCAAACCGTAGAAAGATTTACATTTTACTTTTTATTATGCATTATTTTTTTGTAGTAAAGAATCTATCTAACAAAGCTTGTAGACTGAATAGCACAGGTGTTCTCCAAAGGTTCTAGGTTTGGAAACCAACAATAACGTTATTTTTACGGAACAAATATTATCTTATATCAGTTTGTCATATTCTTTATTAAACTCCTACAACCTACAACCAACGCGGTGGACCCTAAACTTATCTCATTCCGAGGAGATCCACGCTCAATAGTAGGATAATAATAAGTTCCAACTTAGTCCTCAGGGGTAGCAACGCATCTGTGATCGATTTCAGTTGGGATTCTGGTCTTATCTGGGATGAATTACAAATGTCCACGGGCGGCAGTTGCCACCATCAGGTGGACTGCATGCTCGTTTGCTACTCAATTATATGTAAAAAAATAATAAAAGTAAAAAAAATTATACCTTGTCGAGTACTGCTAAGGCAAGTCATAAATAGGAATGTGTTGCTGCTATGTGATCCAGTAGAAGCTGAGAATCCTACTTTTTAACCTACTTCGTCGACCTCAACCCATTATTTTCCCACTACTGAGCAAGGCCAGTCTTTCAAAGTGACAGTGGTTTGGTTAGGCTATAGTCCGCACTGGCCAAGTGCGAATTGGAAGAATTCATACACCTTTGAGAACTTTTTTATAGTCAGAGTATAGGTTTCTCACAATGTTTCCTTCACCGTTGCAGCAACGGAGAATTAATACATTTTATGCACATAACTTTGAAAAATCAGAGGTCCGTGCCTGGGATTTCAACTTCGAAGCCTTCGATTGTGAAGCCGAGTTTCAACCACTAGGCTATCGATGCTAATTTAAATAAGTCGTAACTTATCTCATTGCTATTTCAAAACGAAATACTATGCGATCCATCAAAGACATTTAACTTAAATATTAATCGTCGTTATCGTCGCATCAAATAACATTAATTTTTCATTATACCTGTACATTTCAGCGCTAAAGTTTTCCCATTAAGCGCTTTGAATATATTTTCAACATGGCTTTATCTAGCTATAAATTTTTACGATTTATTTTATAGCCGTCTAGACTTAGATACTAACCAGATGTATGCTGTTATGTAAATTACGTAAGCTCTAGAATTTTGGTAGCTTTATTTTTTTCTAAATTTAAAATGTATGCTTCACTTTTATTTTTTTAGATATATATTGCTTTTTATTTTTATGGCTACGCGGCTCAAGTGGTCTTTTTGTGAAGTTTAATCAGATACCCTAATTCTTGTCTGCATAAAAGAAATTACCCACTAAAGCCTCACGTGACTATCCTCAGCAGTACGTGGTGTACTAAGAGATCTTCAAAGAAACCAATCTGGAGTCCTCTGACGGCGGGACTTTAGTGGGACTCTACTCTGGTAAGCATTTACCGTACCGTCGTCCTTCTTAATGTCGCTGGCTGGACAGTTTGACGTCCCACTCTTACCATCTGCAACTCTTGGAGCCCCTACAGCACGCCTCTTACGACAGAGAGGCCATACTGTGGATCTATACACTACAGGGGAAGACATAAATACCTATTAGCATTTTACAAAATACAATCGTACTCTATTTGATACCATTCGAAAAATTTACCAAAAAATACGGCAATTTTAACAATTCGTGGGCATTTAACGACTCGTTCGTGGTCTTGGCACAATTAATTTGGGGCTTTTCGTTGAAAATCCTTTCCAGCAGCTTAACAGCGTAATTGTAGCGCGAACAAAGAATGGAATGTCGGTGGTTAATTCTTGCTATTAATTAAACTGTCCACATTGTAGCAAAACTGAAATGACAGTCTAATAAGGCTGTAATTATGTACCCATATCTAAGTAAGAATGATAATTTATAACGAAAGGAAGACGACAAGAAATGTTTGATGTTCTTTTCGTGTTTCTGTATTAGAAAAAAAATAACATTATTTTATTTTTTTTACTTCGTATTATGAACGATAGCACTTTCAAAGCGTTCCTAGATTATTTATAAATGTGGTTTTGTCATATGGCATAATGATATTATTATTAATAATTCTATATTCGCAATATTAATATTTACGTAAGTAATTGGGGCCATTATTTTAATAACTAATTTAATCTTTAAAAATCAGATTGCAATCAAATAATAATACCTCGTACCGGAAGACCTTGTACTAGAAGATTCAACTACTGCTATAATACACCTCAATGTTAAACGAAATAGCGGGCACAGCTAGTTACATAAATAAACTGATAGCTATCAGAGTACGCGGAATTGTTCTTGGCTGAAATGAGATTCGAGGTTTCCAATCAAAGAGAATCGATACAAATGATTGGCATCAGTTAGCAGTAAGCTTATCGTAGTTAATGTTTGACCTGCTACCGTAACATAGGAAACTACGAAATTTCAGATTTTTTAAATATTTTGCATTTTTTTATAAAAGTGTACTAGCAAGAGAACATGCAGTATACTTGATGGTAAATAGTATCTGCTCCGTTTGCTCCGTCTGCTCTGTTTTCAACTGTAACCTACTCCAAACAATACTAGACAGTTTAAAAGTCAGCCAAATGCGTTTCTACCCCCGACTAAATATTGGGAATGTCTCAAACAAATTTCTCTCCCTTACCACACTTATCAGACATTCAGAGAATAGCAATGCTTAACACCTATTTGATGGTCAATAAATGATTAAAAAATAAAATAACTTAGATAATAAAAAAACATACATAAATAAATTGTCGTTTAAATTGCTTTCCAAACAAAGTTAAATTTAAAAACATTGTTAGTAAGTGTAAACATTGAAATACAACGAGAGTCGAGACTGGAGTTCAATTCACAAACATTTATTCAACAAAAAGACATCAAGGGACAGTTCAACAAGTCATTGTTGAGGCGAGAAAATGGAAGACGTTTTACAGAGAAAAACTTTACGGCTTGATGAAAAGTTGAATATTTGACTATTTGTTCCACTTTAATATTTCAAATCTGAAAATAATTTAGTGTTTAGTAAATGTAAAATTAAATTGATGTTATGCAATTATTATTTGAATTGATTTATTTTATTTGATTAAGATTGTTGTTTTACCGTCATGCGTCAAATTTAAGATAAATCATAGGCACATTTGCAACGATATCATTTTTTTATAAAATAGAAGTAGAAACGAGGATGCAGTCCACCTGATGTTAAATGGGTGATTAAATTTGAGCCCTACCTGAACTCGGCCACAGATATGTTTCTATGTATAGGGTAAGTCCAGGGGAAATCGCCGTAGTTTTGTTCAACGGCGATAAAAAATTAACTTGTGGTAATTTTGTCGAATTATCTATTTTAATGCAATCTCTAATCATTTACCTATAATATAACTTAAAGTAATTAATAATTTATAATGAAATAAAATTAACAATAAATAATAGCTATAACTCACGATTGGCCATCTCTCCCGAGATATCCGGTAGAGATAGCCAAAGTAATAGGGAGATAATGGCCAGTATTTTACATAATAATTTCCTTATCTTTCTGCTTCTCTTCCTTTTTATATTGGAGTCATTTTGAGCACTTACTGTCGAACTCGACATAGTCTTCATGAACACAAAATGAACAAGTGACATTACAACTAGTCCTCAAAAACTTTGGAAGTGTAGTAATTATCATCACATTCAGCACAGTTGTCTTGATCAGTTTTGGTATCATTATGTGAATTTAAAATCAATACAAAACATTGGATCGCCTTAAACCTCAGTAATTTTGTAAAGTCTGTGAGATATGTTGACCTTATACCTAACGATAAAGCAGGCGGGCTACCAGATGGACAGTATAGTCCTCATTTCAGCGTGTTCGTATATGCTACGTACCAATAGGTGATGCTTTTGTCGAGTTAAAAAAAGATTTTTCTAAAAACCCTTTTTTTAACTCGGTAGATGTTACCTTCTAAAGGTAACATCTGCCGTCTGCTGGTAATGTAACTTATACATATACATGTTTAAAATATATGAAAACACAAATTTTGTATTTCAATGTGAATGTACCAATGTTACGCCAACAATCCGGGCCAAAACAAATATTTGTTCGCAACACAAACATTTGTACCGAAAGTAAATAGAACCTCTAAACTGAACTGCGCTGTTACTAAGGTATTAGTATATTACATTACATCCAGTTATACCTTTCAGTGTTACTTATTATGTGTAATCACTGTAATAAAAGGGTGTTTTGACTCTTCGTAATTCTGCTGTGGTGGTACTACTGTATCATAGTTTGCAGGAGTAAATAATATTACACTTTTTATATAATGTTTTACTATTGTATTCTTATATATATTATTAAGAAAATAAATAAATTGAATGATTTACTTCTTGTATTGGTATAATGTCCGTATTTTGTGCCGTACTAGGCCCCATTTAGGCCTCATTTATATCTTCAGACTTTAAACACAAAGTGTCAGATAAATCCTTATTTTTCTATACAATTTTGTCAGACAAGGCACGTGTCTACATGGACATATTAAGGAGAATGTGAGCAAGTGTATGTATATACATATTACATGGAAAAAAGATTTTCTTTTGCCACAGATCGTATCTGACACGTAACACGTCTGAAGACATAAATAGGGCCTTAAGAATGTCACCCTTAAAGGGGGTCATTTGAATATAAACCGAAAACCACAGTAGAACGTAGAAACAGTTTACCGTACGTTAATCATGTGACCTTTGCCATGGCTGCTTAAGCGAAGTTTATGCATGCAGCTAGTAATGAATCTGACAAGACGATCTCATTAACTTCGCTTTTGTTTCTCGGCTCTGAAAGGAACAGTTTTGCATCTTTATATTTAACTGAATAGGCTGGAGAAAGGGCGTTTATTTTTGGTTAAATGAAAATGTTTAAAATCTGGATAAAGTTGCATTTTATGAAATAGAATGAATAGTAATGTACTCTAAATAGGATTGAAGAGCTCGAATTCATCAAAGGTGCATTGCTACCTATGAGGGCTCAGTTGTAAATTATCGTGTAAGTGTAAACAAACTAAGGAAAAGACCTTGTCACGATACCTGTGAAGACTAAATTGCACTTGCTGGGTTTAGGTCTCTTAATTTTCAAAATCGTCCGTGAGGCAAAACAAGCATAGTGGTGGTGCTTCCAAAGTCAAACCATGAAGTATGTTACCTCCTCAGCTCCATAATGTGAGAAATTAATTGAGAGAGAACATTAATGTAGCATGATTTCCAAAATTCATGTTTATCTATTTTTCTTTAATTCATAAAATCAAAAACCTTCGAAAACTTCAAAAACGAATCAAAAAACTTTTGAAACCAAAACCTTTAGTATAATATTGACATTTATACTTCAAGCAATAACTGCTACGACATACCTATTCCAAAAAATGTTGGGAATAACATAACTGCTTCTCATTCTGCAATATCTCCGTGTCATAACAGTTATGATGTCCCGCTATAGTCGTTATGGAGCGACGTGCCAACGCGCTGTTATGAATGAATTATTATGTCGTGGAAGCGTTTGTTCCAACTATAAATACTGTATATGACTAAAATACTCATAGTCTAAAATTTCTAAAATAAAAAAGTATTTTTTAGCTATTGTTAACACAATTTGAGTTCTATCTACTAACGGAATTTGGACAGCCAGTCATAGGGTGCGTTTTACCCTCCGGGTCTTCATATGCTTAGGTTTTTTCAACGGTTTTTTTTTTCAACTTTTATTTTTCTTTTTCACCTTTTTTTCTTTTTCTTTTTTTTCTTTTTCTTTTTAACTTTTTTTTTTTCAATGTGCGGTGGGCAAGGAATTTCGGGTCTCGAGGATACCCGCTTTACCTAGGCAGATTCTTAGATAGTGATTACCTCCCGGATCCATAATATTTCTTCATAATAATGTAATTTTATAGAAAACATTATAATATTGTGGACATAAATACCTTCTTTCCTGTGGGCAACAGGACGGGGTATTTATAAATACCAACAATAGTCGAGAAGTGCAAATCACCAAAATGTATATTGTATAATAAAATACATTAGAGATATACCTACCAATCCCTCTATTTAGGTATTCCGGTACTTCAAGCTTTCAGAATTTGGTGGTACTGGATAGGAGTCTCTATTCACGACTGGAATTGTGGAATGGGTATAGTTCCTAGTCAACTCATGTCGAATGTTATGAAACCGCCTACGAGGCTTCTGGCAACGGACACTATCTAATGATAATAAACGCGAGCTGTGGCTTAATGCATCCCCCTAAGCAAGGGAGCGCACACAAAATAAATCCACAAGCAGTGCCCCTTTCAGCTTTCGACCCCATTAAACATTATTTAACTTTGTAAATCAATTACGATCCCCACAATTCGCAGGAATTGCAATAAAAATATGATTTTTAATGCAGAAAAAGCATAAATGTATAAAATATATGTTAATTCAACACTTTCTAGTCTAAGAAACGTATTGGAACTTACCCATTTTGCTCTAAATGGACTTCCCTTAAACAACAATTAGAAAAAAATAACAACTGAGTTGTTTTCTACCAAATTGTATCAAAGATGAAACTTACCCGCTCAATATAATAGGAAGTCTTTTGTTTCCTTTTGGTCCAAACTCTTCTCAAGTTTTAATTGCTTCATTGAGGGAACGGAAGCTTACACAATACTCGATTTTATGGTACAAATATCTTTTGGTAGAACGATATTTGAGAAATTAGATTGTCAGCTTATAGAAAATTGTTTTTTTTCTTAGCTTCATGTTTGAAATTTCATACAAATTGTTACAATGTATTCGAAATATCTCATTTGAAGGGTGTGGTTCTTGGTGTAATAGGATTTTAATCTTATCTGGGCTGGATTGCAGATGTCCATGGGCAGCAGTTGCTATATACCACCAGGTGGACAGCATGCATGTTTGCCACTTCAATTATAAAGAAAAATTACTAAAAACAAAAAAAAGTTACATATTCTCACTTAATCCTCTTGTAAACAATGAAAAACTCAAGCGTGTGTTACATCTTACAGGTAAACACTACACGATTAGAACTAACACACTCACTTCAAAAACATACATGACATTACATAAACAAAAACATACATACATTCTACTAAATTTAACAATAAAAAGGATAAAATAATATAAAAACCGCAAAAATGTAAGTAGGAATTGAATCTATTTTAAGCTGTTGCAAGCTATAGAGCTTTGTGCGATAAAGCTAAGCGAAGCTTGTCGTTTATCATCGAGATACGAATGTAGAACCAAAGGAAGCGGTGCATTTCACAACAGCCTTTGAAAGATTTAAGTGCGGATTTAAACAATTTTTGAAGAAATTCAATGCTTGTTTTCAAGAAACTCTTGCCAAGTGCAGTTGTCGTTTTTATGCTTACATGAGCACTTGAAAATTAGTGATAGTAGTGGTTGAAACTCAGCCTGTCAGTCGGGAGGTAACAGATTCAAACCCCAGCCACGTACTTGAAATTTTTGAAAGTTATGTTCCTATCAGAAATAATCAATAACTTGCTATTACGATGAAGAAAAGCATCTTGGAGAATCCTATAAACCAAAGGGTTTTGTAAAAAAGTTATATGAAAACTACCAATTTAATCTTGACCAGCGCGATGAACTATGGTCTAAGCAGAGGACAATAATTGATTAATAAGGTTTGAAATTTCCATTTAAATAAATATGTAGAACAAGGCAACAAAGTCGTTATCTATACGAAATATGTACCAAAATGTATTAAAGCTTTATGAGCCCATAATTCCATAGCAATGACAAAAAATACAAACGGACCCTCTATTTCCGAGTCCTTCCTTAAATTTTTTAATCCTGTTTTCTTCTGACAATGTGTCATAGTCAAATTCCAAGCAGGGAATGCGGACTTTTCAAAACGGAGATAGCTCTACTTCAGATAGAATTCCAAACATACTTGATTTAATCATATATTGAAGTAGTTTATACGCTTGTTTGATACTTCTAAAAAACAACCAGGTGCAAAAAACTAAACGGAACAGCAGTCGAGGTGGAAACGCGCATATCCGGACTCGAGTAACACGATATCCGGAACATGATCATATTTCCGACATCCATTCATAGGAAAGGCAAACGAGCATGCGTTTCTTTTTTTGTTACCGAAAACGTAAACGTATGCCGTTTACGTTAATATTTACCTTTGAAGAAGTACCAAATAAGTAGGCATAGACCACGTAATGTTACGAGGTTACCACATTCCATAATAACTAATTATGAATAATGTAAAGGTTGTATTATATAACTCCTTATAGTTCAGCACTGGCTGTATCGCCATCACATCGTCTTCGGCCTTATAACAATAGTGTTAAGTACTGCTGTTCTTGTTTAAAAGGTGTGTGAGGGAGACGTACTTATCCGAGGCGTTCCAACTTAATCCTCAGAAATAATAACGCATCTGTGACCAACCTCTGGTACAGGTACTCCAAAGTCAATTACGGATGTTTATGAGCGGCAGTTACGTTTACGCATCAGGTGGTCAACATACTCGTTTGCTACTTCCATCATAAAGAAAACATAAAGTTGTTAACAGTAACTAAAGGTGGTAAAAATATTCAATACGTCGGTACCGCCATACTTATTTTTGCCTTATACTAAAAACAGATTCACTTCATCGATACTTTTATAATTAATTTTTAACAGGCATCCCATAGGAAAGAGTGTATTAACAATAGCTACTAGTGTTAATGGGTTAATAGTATTTTAACCTTTAACTCCGTAATTATAAAATTGTAGCAGAAAAGCCAAAGTATACTTAAAATATTTTGATAAAATATAATTAAAATTTCTAGAAAGCCGGACACTACCAACATCCGGGCACCGGAAATTGTATTATCTCAAATTGTGTTATCTCCGGATATGACAGTAGGCATCTACGTTAAACTATGTACGTAAAGGTTGCTTTTCACTTTATTCAAAACATGTTGTTTTACTTACTATACTATCCTTTCTCTGCACTTTATTCGATACCACGTTCTCAACTTTTTTTAAAGTTTATTTTGAAAATGTCCGAATTTTAAGTCGCTATAAATTTTAAAAAAAAGTAATACATTGGTGTACCATTTGCCTTAGCGACTAACCAAATACGGGCCTCATTTATATCTACAGACATTGAGCGTGTCGTGTCAGACAAACTCATATTTTGCTAAACAATATTTTTACAAGCGCGGCCCGTGCATGCACGGTCGTGTTACGGAATGTATATATAAATGCGCATTACACATTGTACTGATAGTTTTTTGTTTTACCACGGACCGCGTCTGATACGTACGATACCGTAGATATTAATGCACAACTACCTGTGAAAATGACGCAAAAATCATAGTAAAAGTAAGAAAATACAGATGTTTTCATATTTAAATTATTATAGCAAATTAAAAATATAAAAGATTTTTACGACTTACCAAACAAGTACGTCTAAAAATGGTTGACTTGCTAAGAAGCTTCGTAATTTAATATTTTACACGATAAAGTTTTCTTCGGATAGTCTTGTCGTAAATAATTAATGTTCTATCCATTTCTTACTAATTCTAAGGTATAGAAGCCGTAGTAGCATCCTCTATTCACTGAGCTTAAACTAGATTTAAGCCTATTTAGGATAGAGAGGTCAACACAGGGTTAATCGCTGCAATTAAGTATTAACATCAGTTGAGCCAAATGCAAATTATATATTTAACGAACATTTAATGTGTACACGTTTATAATTCAACACTCATTTTCAGTAACAATTAAGGAGATTACTTAACGTGTATAATTAATTTTGCTTATTCGTAATGATCACTGTTAATAATTTGTCAGTATTACAGTCTTAATAAATGGATTGTTTCAGTATATATTTCCACCGCCAACCTATTACTGTCTCACTGCTGGGCACGGGTCGCCCCTCAGAGTTAGAAAAATTTAGGCTATAGTCCACCGCGCTGGCTAAGTGCAGATTGGTAGACATCTATAAGATTAAAAAAGAACTGTCAAACTTGGTGGAAACCACGCGTTGTTTTTTGTTACGTTTAAGCACTCGATAATATTTAATTTCTAATAGGGACATAACTATAAGAAACCAGAGGCACGTGCCTGGGATTCGAACCCCGGATTCCCGCTTACGAGGCCGAGTTTTTGTTCCCTAGGACAACCTATTTACTCAGTATACGTGTTTAGGTAAAATAAATTTAGTTGACCTCAACTAGCCTCTATGTACCTTCTTAAGGTCGTTCGACAAATAAGAGCCACTTCGTTATTTATCGTTAAATCTTTAATTCAATGGCTGCTGTCTATTTACATTTATAATGAACCTCAAATAAGACAAGAGTCCTACCTACGGTTGGCTACAGATACGTTGATACACCTGAGGAGTCATTTAGAACGCCTAAGATAAGTACATATGTCTCTCTTATCACCTCTTCCAACCAGAATAGAGCAGCGCTTAACACTGTTATTAATAGGTAAAATAGGTGTGGCGGTTGTGCATCTGGAGCTTAACTGCAACGGTTTTTTTATATATAATGGAGTAGCAAACGAGCATGCAGTCCACCTGATGGTAAGTGACAACTGCCGCCCATGGATATTTGTAATCCACCCCAGACAAAACCAGAATCCGAACCGAAGTCGACCACAGATGCTTTGCTACCCCTGAGGACTAAGTTGGAATGCCTCGTTAAGTTTATCGTATGGAAGGGATTCTACACCCTTCAAACTAGAACACAGCAGCGCTTAATACTGTTGTTATTAGGTAGAAATAAGTGTAGCGGTGGTGCCGCCGGAGTCGAACTACAATGGGATCTACCACCTTAAACGACCTTCAACTGACACGGGATGGTACCTATTATACTTTATTTCACCAATCCTCATTAGAGCAGCGTAGTCTACGATTTAAGGTACACCTGGAGCAGGCTTTTGAAGTATTCTTGATAACCCAAACAAGCCCCAGTTCGACAAGAGATTCGGGTCCAACAGAAATTGCGTTTCAGACAACTTCAAGCTTTCAAAACATTGAAGTAAAAGCTGTAGAAGATTTAGTGGTCTAGAAGTGTCTAAACTTTGGCACTCAACCAAATGTTGAGATAATCCTTACGACAAAGGAACTTTGGCATTTCGTAGTCATTAGGGAACTGTTCAACGTATATTTGTTTTGCTCTGAATACTAAGTTAATTAGCATAATCCATAAAAGATACAGGAGAGTGAAGACGTGTGCATATTAGACCTTTGAGTGATCACCACAAAGGTCTAATATGCACAGGGTTCCAAGTTAGGTAGCTGATACACGAGAAATAATCCATGCCACGGACAGGCAGCAATCGTCGCCAGCGACTGTCTGAGACCGCACACCATTTTTTTTTGTTATCTAGGGGGAAACCTTCAAAAGGTACCCGACGCTGTGGGAGCAACGCCAGGTTATGTAGGATTTTTACCTCACTAAAACCCCCCCGGTGGCCGTCCTCAACGCTGCGTG
>DWRA01001354.1:0-17431 GCA_018250295.1 Spathilepia clonius
CGGAGTCGAACCACAAAGGGTTCTACCACCTTCAAAGTGATTCATGTAATAACGTTAATTGTACAACGCCATCTACCACGTACATAGAGAACACTTTTAAATTCAACTTCTCTCCGCATACATACGTCATGCAATGTTAGAAAAATGACTGCTGACTTCAATTTGTAATAAATTGTAATTACTTCAATTTGTAATAATTTTTGATAGACATTGACTTGAATGAAATAAAGACCACTTAAAACTTAATTCTAGATATGGGCTATGGATATATATTCAACCCATTGAATACACCGATAACATGTAACTGTCCCACTGCTCAGCACGGGTTTCTCTCGAAGTGACAGGGTTTAAATATACTCCATCGCGTTGGCCAAGTGCGAATTGATAGATCTGTCTAACTTCTTTTTCTAAGAATTCGAACGTGTAAGTTTTCTCACAATGTTTCTTTTATCATTATAGCAAGTGATAATTTATTTCTGATACGCACATAACCTTAAAAAATCAGGGGTGCGTGCCAGGGGTTTGAACTTCGGACCCCTTGATTGAGAGGCCGTGATTTAATTAGTACGCTATCACTGCTTATTATTATTGCATTGTTTATGATTGCATTTAATTCAGTAATATTGATTTGATGTAATTTCAAACACATAGACAGACAGACAGACAAAAATTTTAAAAATGTCTGGGATTTGTAATATTACTTATTCTCAGTTCGAAGCTTCTCTACATGAAATTTAACTATGCCAAATCTCTCACTTTTCTTTGTGCGTGATATTTTAAAATATTTGCTTTACGTATTAACGTACATTTTTACGTGTGGTACCATTCCGGTTTAATCATACTGCCTCGACCAGCTTTCAAAAGTTTTTATATGAATGCATTGGTTTTCTCCCTACATTTTATGATGTTTCAAAAATTTAATGTTCAAGTTAGTATCCAATAATAGAATATAAAACTTACAAATTTCAGTATAATCTTAAATATATAGCGAAATTTGAAATACCACATGACTTTTAGCATACAAGTACATGTAGATGTAGCAACACAAGTAAATGTAGTTACACTGTTCATTGCTACGAGGAGGCTACATATATTTGGAGTGACGTATCACTTTGAACTTGTGGTATGTAAATAATTTGATGATTTATAGATGTAGTTAACAATTCCTGCTGAATTTTGCTACAGCTGATTATTAAGTGAAAACTTTTATATAATTCAAGAGTAATAGTTGTAACACAATACTTTTCTTTCGTGGTAAAAATAATAAAATAATAATCGTAGCAGAAATGATTGTTTAGTAACTCAGACAATAGTCCCAATCTCCACATAAAAGCTCCATCACTTCGCTTTTGTTACTGTACGACATCAAATTACAATACAAGCGCTCTACGCGTTCCAAATTTCGAACATTTACAGCCTTCGAGACACTGACTAATACAATCGTGTCATGTGGGCCTCTTTTACGAGTATATCAGGTCATCTGGCAATTCTTTTACCCGTCGATAGCGCTCACCAACCTGGTGTAAACCTCTAGTCGTTACACATCTGTGTTTGCAGTCTTAAGTCGACCTGGTCGAATTTTTAGGTGTCCCCTAAATGCGGTAAACAGCAGTGCTTTCGGCATCTAAGTGGTAGTCTACTACGTGTAAACAATGCTTAAAATTAGCCAGCTTTGGCAACACGAAGTTGTTTGCCGATGGTGGCAGACTACCCTGTGTAAACGAACCCTTAGACGGTATGGAGTGCAATGCCCGATTAATGTAAATTCTATTCACTATTTGAAGTTCCAACTTAGATATCATATGTACTTTATAGGTACTCGATTGTTACAGTCTACGTTCATATTGAGTCTTTAACCAGGAATAAAATTTAGAATCGATAATATATTTAATAATAACATTTTTTAATATCTCACTAACCGTTCTATCATAAGTGGTATTTATCAAATACTGTCTCATTGCTACCTCGAAATTCCTCTCAAATCGAAAATTGTTATAGCTATTATAGTCCACTATCACGTTGGTAGATCTGACATATGTATAGAAACATTTTTGATAACTACGTAATTCTCACGATATTTTGTTTATACAGGTATATTACAAATATGTCTCGCATTAAAGCAGGTAGGGATTCCCATTTCTGTAGCAAAGACTAATAAAGGCTGTACATAAACGACATATAAATCGACAAATCTTTAACACTTGCCTTGACCGCTCATTTGAGTAGATTTGGAATCCTAATTTAACAACGTAATATTTAGCTTTAATATGTTTGCACCGCAAAAACAATCAATGGATAGAATTCAAATTGTTTCCTGATGTCACATCACATCAGGTAACATCAGGTAAAATCAGTTAACTGCCTTGTGATAATAGAATTGTGCATATATATCAGATTTGTTTCTATATTTTCTATCCGTCTATCTATGAGGTCCTCGGGAAGTGCGGTCATTAAACTAAAATAAAAACTAACCTGAAAGTATATATTTACATTTACACATTTTGGGTGATATATTTAATTTGTGAACATTATTTATAATTACATATTTTAGTTAGTATTCGTTTTATTTTCTTTGTTTTTATATTTGAATAGTTTTGTAAAATAAAAAATAAAATGAATGTATACCTGAAAGTTGATAGTGGAAGTTACGATTCGCATGGACTCTGCGTAGTTCCGAAGCACGGAGTCGGTGCTGAGGCAGCTCTGCCGCCACTCGTACAGCTGCTCCAGCCGCGTCACGCACCGTTCGCAGATCTTTTTCGGCAGGAAGTCGTCCTTCGACACCTGCTGTGGGAGAAAGCAATTCCTATATATTTTAAAATACAAGGACATAATTATTCAACTGTAAGAGACCGCTTAAAATTACTAGCGGTACTACCTATTTCTCCAGTTTGTTTATAAGATAGAAGTAGCAAACAAGCAAGCAGTCCAACTGATCATAACTGCTCAGTGCTGCTCATAGACATCTGTAATCAAACGTCAGAAAAGATTACACACGTCGCTCATTGCTATTCCTGAGGACGAATTTTGAACGTCTCGCGTATGTGTCTCCTACATCCTTCAACCAGAATACAGCAGCTCCTGATTCTCGTGTGTATCATCACACCTTTCAAACCATAACACAACAGAGTTAACATTCTTGTTATTCCTTAAACGAGGGTGGCGGTAGTGCTCCCGACGTAAAAATACTTTTAACAAAAATATTGAATGGACACTACGTCTAAATATTATAGCACAGACAATTAAAACAACCTGTGATTATTAAACAAGTTTTAGTCAGGTACAATCATTGCTAGTTTTCTATGTTTAGATCAGCTCAAATCGGGATTAATTACGGCGTGCCGATGCCTGCGGTGATTTTCAATTTACGAAGGTCTACGACTACAAAGCGCTTCTGAAATGATTACTACTTCCTATCGATCAATGAATTTGTTACCCAGATCTTTGTTTATGTAACTACGTGGTAATTATTATATAACAACATAGGTCTTTCTCATTGTACGTATATTAAAAGAAATGTATTCATTTAAGTGTGATGAAGTATTTTTTACGTTAAATGTGGCTGTAATAAGTGAAAGGTGAGCCGCAGGGCAGTAACTTTCGTAGCTGCCCTGCGGCTCACTAATATAATATTGATACTTTTGACAGAATTTGTACATATCAAGCGTGTATAGAATTTTATACCACTTTTTGGCAACAGTGATTGGATAAGATATTTCTAAAGTAGTATTTGCATGGTTCATTTTTATATTCGAATTAATTTAAAGTTCTGCATTTAAATAATTAATGGGAGACGTTTCGCAGTGAAGTAAGATAATACATTAACAATATTTCCTTTCCTGCAAAGCTAGAACGCTTCGCTTGTCTGTGTCGATCTAAATTAAAATCTGATTGGCTTCTCGTTCCTCTCGACTCGAGTTTCCTTTGATATTTGTCTCGCAACGCTTCTTTGATTATGAACAAAGGGCTTTGGATGGAAGCTCTATAAAAGAGGTTTTTATTTTATTTTACTTATCTATTGAGGATCCGTTCAACGTATTTTCTATTTTAAGCTGACATCTAATGAACATAAAAAATGTACAACATTCTGTAATACTAACTATAGTTATACAGTAATGAAACTAATATAAACCAATACCATAGATCAAGTATGCGAATACAAAAATATACAATTGCATACAAAAAGAAACTTCTCGGAGAAGTATTTCTTTGTTTCTATTTCTGTGAGCATGAAATTCTCAATATGTGGCAATTTGCTATAAGATATACCTCGTTTAGAAAAATGCATATAACATCTGACTTATACTTAATTAGAGAACGCCCATTGTATTACTATAAATGTACAATAAAAATAGATGTAAAAGTGACATAAAATAATCTTATTTTCTAAGAAAGGAGACCTAAACTTGGCAGTCGGAACATAATATTTTTTTATAAAACATTGGAGTAGCAATCAATTTTGCAATCCACGTTGTAAGTGGTCACTGCCGCTCTCTGTCGCACTCTGTAACCAACTTTATAGAGAACATGGGTCCCACGTAAAGTCGATCATAGATGCGTTGTCATTCCTGAGAACTAAGATGGTCGCCTGATATGTAGGTCAGCCGATTGATGGGATGATTATAAGTAAAAACTTAAAAAAGCCAATCCTTTGTGTGGAAACTGGTAAAATTATTACATGAGCATAAAACACACGGCGAAATTTCTGTAACAAAATTTCGAGTAGGCGCTTTTAGTATTTATTTATTAAAATATTTTTTTTATGCCTACACACAAGTTCAGAGTGTTATTATTATATTCACGAGCTTTTGCTAATTGATTGCAACCACACCATCTTCAAAATGAAATATTCCAGCTTTGAACTAAGCCCTGGTATAGTTTCTGATAGAACGAAAAAAAAATCTCCTAAGATATTTTAAAAATGTATGTGCCTAGTTATTTTTTATTTCAATATTAAAAAAATATTAGTCCTCCAATTCATTACCAAGGCACACTTTTTCGTTTCATAATCTTTATTTCAATTCATATTTTGTAAAAACGAGCCGTAGGTGAAAACAATAAAAAAAAATTAAATAATATTTAGTAATTATCTTAGATGCTAATATTATGCTTATTACTGTAATCATTTTAGTACACCTATTCCCTTTTAACACCGAGCTCAACAGGTATCGTGTTCGTGACATTTATATGAAGGTATGTGGAGCCGGCCGTAGCGCGTAGCGCGCAAGCGCCTACGAGAGCTACGGCCGCTGCCCGGAGACGCGGCTCGCCTGTAGCTTTATTTTTCCACTTTTATCACATAAAAGCTATGATAACACCACTTTTTAACATGAAAACGATGCACTCAACAACCGCACACTAATTGGTTTCACACAAATTAGCCACTTCTACACACATCGTTAGGATTACGCAATATCAAGGACAATGCGAATACGAAAATAACTCACCATTGTTGGAAGGCAGGTACGGAGCTTGAACAGGATCTGTCGTTGCTCCGATTCCTTGTCGAATATGTGGAGCCGAGGACCACTCTTCAACGAGCATAGGCGACATAGGTCGGTGAATGCGGTGAAGTTCAGGTCCTCGGGCTCGGTCATCGCGAAGCACCTGATGAGGAGGTCGAGGAGGCAGGAGTTGTCCATGTATACGGCGGTGGCTTTCGGGTGGCGGGAGATGGTCAGCGCCGCATGTCGCGGGTGCTGGCTCGGGGAGGCGTCGCGCCGCCGCTGCGTCCGGGGGGTACTGGGGCCTGCGCGCCGGCCCCCAGGCCCCCCGCCCGTCGCCCCCTCGCACCCCGGGCCCTCGCCTCCCGCTCGTCGCCCCCTCGCCCCCCGCCGGGCCCGGCCGCGCGGGGTGGCAGGACGCGCCGGAAAATGCGTGCCAGTTTTTCCACGTCGTCTGCAATTGCCGATTGGGTGTATTGATTATGACGCAATTATCTTGCTCTAATGTGAGATCAACGTACTCGCTCCCACATTGACTCTGTCTTCCCGACTACGTATGCCTTGTTATCTAATAATTTTAGGTAAATGTTGAAGGTTGTATATTCTGGTTTTAAATTGACTATAGTAAATGTTTACAACGTAATCAAAAGTAAAATTCGTATTAATACGAAACGCAGACGGCACATAGTTGAATCCGTGGTCAATTTTATGTTTGTTCTGGGGTCTTAGTATTTGTCCTTTATGTTTATAATATCGACACAGGAAATCTCAATGTAGAGATTTGAATACAAAATCGCTGCTTATATACAAACATTACATTTTTATATTCATAATAACTATTATTAAGGGCAACTTCTCAGAAAGACATCCAAAGTTTGTCATGCGAGGTCGTTAAGCTTGCTCCGACCTTCTAGTCGGGCAACTGAGTAATCAATAGAACGTTTTGCATTTGCATCGTAAATAATTCAACAAAGCAACGCTAACTTCATCTTGTTGATAAATATTCAAGCTTCTATTCATTTAATGGCTGTACAAGACATTCAAAATGCATAGGGCATATACGAGTAGAACACATATTTCATATTTAGGATGTCATTAAAGAGACACATATGTAACAATTATAAAGTAATTATTAAAATATAAATGTACATTACTTTTTATTGTCATTTTAATCAAAATGGTAAATAAAACTTTTTTTCGACTTCTGACCCAAAAAGTGCAGTTTTATTTAAAGCCTATTAGAGTTTATTGCATGGTAGCTTTAGAATGTATGACCTTAATTGAATGCGTTTTTCCGTTTACACATTTACTACATTCACTTTCTAATCGAAATGCTATCGAAGTCTAAATAAACGTATACTGTGTTTTATTTTTTGCGTTAAGCTATTATTACATAGGCTACATTTTTTTTTATTTGATAGAGTAGCAAAGGAATATGCAGTCCACCTGATGGTAAGTGGCAACTGCCGCCCATGGACATTTATAATCTACCCCAGATAAGACTTGAATCCTACCTGAGGTCGACCACAGATATATCACTCACTATGTGCACAAACGACAGAACTATGTGTTTGAAATATTATCTATATACGTTTAAAAAAAATTAATTACTTGTAAATGGTCCTTTGTTTATCCTCGGCCTCAATATTTTATTCTCACCGTTGTGTGTGTCTATGGAACACAAGAAATCTTAGCATAAAGTTGTCGGAAAAAGCACTTATATATATTTACTGGAGTTAATAAAATATGAAAGTAATCACTAAAAAGATATCTTTATGGCTGTTCTACGACAACAGATAAGCACAAAAGCTCTCTCGCTTACGAAGCTTAATTCTGCCGTCAGAATTAACGACTTTCATGTCATTGTTCTTGCTAAATGTAGCCGCATTGTTTTGTAGGACAAAATACGATGCGAGTTGACGACAGCTTCCCCGTTGTACAAGTAGTTGCAAACTGCATAGTCGTTGTACAACAGTACAATTAGAACGTCCAAATAATTTAATTTGTGTGTTTGTGTAAAATCTTTTGTTAGTTATGGTTTTGTAAATTTTGCTTTGTCATAATAAAATCACGATTTTACGTTTGTGTTCAGTTAAAAGTAGATAGGTATATTACTTTAAAAGAAGTAGATAAATTAGAGAATATGTGTCAATTGCTTTATTTGAAAGTATTTCTATTAGAGTACGTATCTACTGTCATATTATTTTCACTCGAGTAAAAAGGTATTCAATGACTACTATATTAAGTATTTCAGACTCGATCAAACGAGGGTTTCTAAACAAACAATGATGATGCTTTATTTATTTGCGGAAGAGTTAGAAGGTGGCATAGAACACATTGAACCGTTTAACTATTTTGTATAATAGTACTTAAAGTTGTTATACACAATAATAGCTAACACTGATACCATACAATCACATAAAAAATAAAAACAAATTTGACATAACATAAAATACTTACTTTGGCATTTACGTTTGTGTTACTTTCTTGATATAATTGTTGTTGTGTGTTACTTTCTTGATATAATTATTTTAAAATGTCTACTATTTCAACGGAATCTGATAGAGAGCTTAATGCATATTCGGAGCGTACCTTGGCCATTATTAAACCCGAAGCTTACGAAAATGCCGAGGATATAGAAAATCACATACGTGATCACGGATTCATGATACTTGCTGTAAGTAGCTATTAATTTTACGCCCGTTACTGAAATAATATTCTTTATAAACATACTAATATTCTTGCGTACTGCAATCCGAAATTTGACAGTTTAGGTCGGTAAGATTAACAAATTTCGAATTTTGATGAGCAAAAATGAGTAGATAGATTTTATTATTACTAGTAATAGGCGTAATTCGTATATATTCAATAGTTCTGACATACTAATATTATAGGTACTTTGAATGGAAAGGACATCAATATACAAGCAAAAGTACTAAATAGTCTGTAAATAAGTAGCATTTACTTACATTTACAAACGATTGCCCACAGTCCCTATAAATGATCCACCGATTTTATATTCGATTGCTTACATAGTAGGGGGCATATGTCTAATACTGCATTCTAATATTTTAATCAATATTTCTTACAGAACGACCTTTTTATGTTTCCACGTAGAATACTATATAGATTATTCTTTGACTGCACTCAAATTTTTGAAGGCTTTTCTAACCTATCGATGTATTTTATGCAATTCGGAGATACATGCACAATCAATCATCACACACAAATCACACATGTATTTATCATACGTAAGAGGCAGATTCTTCCATACCTAAAGTAATTGGGATATTATTAGTTTAATAGTTTGTTAGCTAAGTTGCTTTATGGGCATTGCATGGAATACAAAAACCAATATTAACTGGAAAACATTGTAAGAGGCGTGCAGTGGCGCCGCCTGTGTTTTATGACTCATGCAGCGGTACTCAAATATTTCCCCTTGAGAAAAAGCTCAATTAATAGGGGAAATCCGTACCTAACAGAGGTAAATAGGGCGCCGACAAATGTTTAAGGATTAGAAAAAATAATTTCTACAATGATTTTTCAATATCGTAAATTAATTTTTAACCTTATGATTGGTGCATATATTCACAATAACGATTCAACAAGGTCGAAGAACCTCATGAAAATATTTTTTAATTTGTAATAAGATTTTATTTTAACTTAATTGACGGTTTTATCTTAACTTAATAACTTAATTTTTTAACGAGGTTTTATCGTAAACCTCATTAAGAATCTTTTTTTAATTTTTAATGAGGTTTTATCACTAGGCGAGAGAGTTAAATAGAAAAAATAATATAATACGTACTTGTTACAGCAGTAGGTAATACTTTATATGACATCTATTTTTTATTAAATTTACTTTCAGTTACATTAACGCGTATTGTTTATTAACAATCTATCCAATGTTCTGCTTACCAAAACTCGGAATTTGATGATTTCTGCCTATTAGTAATTGTCAAATATCATAATGGTTTTAAGTAGGCAAAAAATGGGACTGAGTAAATAATAAAAAATGGAGGTCAAGCGTTCTGATAAATGATACCTATTAAAAAAATTAGGATACTTATCCTAAATTCAAAGATTCATTGAAAGCGGCCGACGATTGAGTGCTACTGAGTTATAGTGTACTATAATGACATCGTAAAAGCCGGATCGATGCGAATGGCCGTGGAATTGTTGCTCCAATTCGCTTTATTAAAATGATAACGCCACATGCGTTATTTCTTATTATAGTCAAAGTGACTCCAAACAAATTTTAGTACTTATAGGTATTTTTGATTTATAGTAAAGAAGTTGCAAACGAGCATGCAGTCCAACTGATGGATACCCCTGTACATCTGTCATGAATCTCAGATAAGATTAAGGTCCTACTTGAGGTTCATCACAGATTCGTACGACTGAAAACTAAGTTGGAACTTCTTCTCGTCTTCTTTACCACACCATTCAAACCGGAATACAACACTGCTTAACACTTCTGTTATAAGGCAAAAAATGGTATGGCGTTAAAGCATCACTAAGTTACTTTATTAAAACTGGGAAGGACTAAGTTTGTGTACAGATCACAAAATTACTCAATCGTAGAATGAATTTGAAAAGATACCTCCAGATTTTTTCTTTCACCTTTAAAATAAGGGAATAACTTTAATGGGCACATGACTACTTTATTTTATAAATATCAAAGATTCCCAACATTTAAATCCGCATCTTCAGCGTAAAAAAATATATAAATATCAATAGAAAATCATGAATGCCAAAATATTAAAACGACGAATTCCTTCATGGTACGTTCGAAAATCTAAAACGTGATATGGTTTCGAAATGCAAAGCGCCCCCAGATAAATCTGCAGCAATACACGAGGGATGATAATGAGGAATGCGTGGGGTTGAAGAATCGTATGGACTTTTTAATTCCATTTTTAAAATGTAGGTACCTACTTATAAAATTGTAACATAACAGACTAAAACACCAATTTTTGAAGAAAACAATGATATGAAATTAGCAAGAATATATCCCAACGATTAAAAAGGTCACATTCTCTCATTATTACAATGAAAATATTTATGGTAAAATATTTTTACAAATAAGACTTAAATTTTTTGTGAATATATTTAAAATAACAGTAAATATTTAAATAAGAAATACTAAGTAAATATTGTTGTGTTACTAAGACATAAATTGTACATATTGATTCTTTGCTGCAATGTCATTTTATTTATATGAAAATATTTAAAATACCTACATATATAATTCTAGAAATTCATTATCGAAAACTATGATAGTCATAGTTTTCGAGCGTTATTTTTCGTCACTCATTAATTTTGCTTTCACAATGTTCAAAAAATATAACGCGACGTATTTTAGAATGCAAAGCACCCCAAGACGAATCTGCGATACATGAGGGGCTCTAAATGTGCATGTCCGAGTGGTCGGCGCGTGGCGGAGAAGGGTTGGACACGGTCACCACGATTTTGACAAAGAATGAGAGTCTCTAAAACGAAAATTCGTTAGACTTAATAGTTACACGAATATTAGAATTATAGCTTTTATAACTATAGTAAATAAAAGTCATTATATCTTAAACAATTAATATTGTTTTTTATATTTTTCATTATAATTTTATACGATGTGTTATCGCAAAACAATCCCATTAATACCGAAGTTACTATATCTAGTACCATACATACTTAAGTCGTTTATGATACTATGTTAACAGGAACGGAAACTTTCTTACAATTTTCAAACTTTCCGGCGGATTCTAGTGCAATGGTAACCCTAATTGGTATGCAAAACACATATCTACATTAGTTTGAGAGCACGCGAGGGCGAGCTTTCATTATTCCGCGTCACAACCGACCCTCGTTAGTATAGGGTTGTCCCAGCTTACCTACTAGGTCAATCTTAGTAATTTTAACTTTCCATAAATTATATAAATATCAATGTCAAAAAAAATGTAATAATAAGAATTTCAATACATTATTGCATGTAATCTAAATTATTATCTGACTTATCTAGGTGAGAGGACCATCTTAGCCCTCAAGAGTTGCAACGCATTAGTCATTGGCTACAGGTAGAAACCTTACAGTATGCTTACTGATGTTCACGGGTGGTAGTACCCATTTTCCATCAGTTGGACTGCACGTTCGGGTGCTACTTTATTAAGACCTTTTTCTATTTGAGAGTAAGTATTCTCGAATAGAAAGGCATATAACGCATTTGTGACAACCCTACATCCCATGTCATGTCGTCAAGCGGACAGCGTTGCCGCCGGCCACCACTATCTCTACTCATTGACGTTTCAAGTAGGGTGACCGCGACCTCCAAAATATCTTCGTGTGTCACAAAATTTTAAATAAAAATTTTCAAAATATCCAATTTACCAAAATAGTCTAGCTTAATTTTGGTTGTTTAATCAAGTTTTTTCTAATATCAATATAATAAAATAAAAACCAGCTATATATAAATGTGATCTTAAAAACAATATGCAGAGAATAGATCTATTTCCTTCGGAAAATTGGTTAAGGAATAATAATAAAATATGAAAGAGTTGAAAAAGCCGCTAAGTTTGAGTCGGTCTCGGGTGTAAACGATAGATATAGAGTTCTGGTTTGTGTCTGAATGTTTTTATATTCGTCTTTGTGTCCATGGTGTCCATGACAAGAATTTGGATGTAAAAACTTTCATTTTTGTCCGAAACCGGTCATCGCTGTTATCTATGGCAACCATACGAAAACTAATTACGAATACCCTTTGATGTTGCAAGGGGGACTACGCCACGATACGCGCGATCGAAACACCTAGTGCCTACTCTATCAAATTGGATTTTTTAATTACCTACATAGGCACAACACGCTATATATGCATATGATTACGGAGACCTTGAACTAAGTTTTTACGATGTCTAGTAACGCTTACTATAAATACCTAATTAATATAACCAATTACTGCCTACGAAAGATAGAAATTTGTTAATTTTTAGTAGGCAGAAATTGTAGTTTCGATTTTAGTTACACAGAAATTGGCTAGAAATTAGACATTAATAATGGCCGCATGTATTTTATCCCATTTAGCTTACATGATTTACCTGTAGGTACTATATCAATCTATTTTTAAATTTTTCCTACCGTCCTAATTTAATTTCAAAAAAACAGATTTAAACTGTCTTAAGTAGGTGCCTAAGTAATAAAATTAGATGAATTTAGGTAGTTAATTATTTTAATAATTAAGTTGAAAGGCATCACATTAATATCTGTACCTATTAACAATACAACACAATATTATATCGTCATTATATGGCTGCAAAAAGTGTGGTTTCGATGGTTCTGCCGCTATTAAACCACGAAGAGGTTTATTATTTTCCCTTTCGTAAAACAAGATAAGTCGTAGCTACCTATTAAACACAAAATTTAAAGTTAATTATAAGTCTAGACTAGGCTGCGCCGAGTTAGCGAATAATTAAAATGCTTTATTCAGTCTAGTCTCGGCGGTGACGGGTAGAAATTAGTTTTGTTTGATTTTTAAAGCATTTTAAACCGTAAGTACGTGTTCTCAGCTAAGATGTCTGAAAGCAATTTATACATCAACGAGAATTTCCTTTTGAATAACACGAAATTAATCCTATTATTAAAATAAATCATTGGGAAGCGTTTTATTTATTGACAAGCGTTATATCACCTATATCTTTTTTGTAGGAGGATAATAAAATTGTAGGTAAATCTAAATATTGTTCTATAGTAAAAAAAATATATAGCTACCCACACTACATTACACTATGTATTAAGAACTTTTTTCTACAATTACAATCTAATGGTGCACTTACATAAATTATCAGTTCGGAACACGATTTTAATTGTACGTACATAATCGTTTCATGTAGTTACTTTTATAAACTCCAGAGACGCGAAGTTCGTCTGACGGCAGAGCAGGCAGCGGAGCTGTACCGGGGGCACTACGGCCACCATCACTTCCCGCACCTCGTGGCACACATGTCCAGCGGACCTATCATCGCAATGGTGCTCGCAACTAGGAACTGCATTCAGAAGTGGCGGGTGTTATTGGGACCGGCTAGGTAAGAGCGCGTGCGTATATTCTTATTGTTATGGAAAATAAACGAGGCATTCCAACTTAGTCCTCTGGGGTAGCAACGCATCTGTAGTAGACTTCAGTTGGGATTCTGGTCTTATCTGGGGTGGATCACAAAAGTCCATTGGCGGCAGTTGCCACTTACCATCAAGTAATATATGTAGGTATAATATAAGAAAAAGCAGTGAAGTCCACCATAAATATGTTCCTACATAAAGTTCTCCTTTGTACATATACGTTTTTGTATGGTGCATAAAGGTTAAATAAATAAGATTGCTTCTATTCTTATTGTTGTAGAACGAACCACTATGTGTAATATTAGGTACTCTCAAATCAAATACATAAAAGTATCTGTTTGTAATATCAAACTAATGTTTTTTTACCAAATGCATACGAAAGCTTGTAGGTATATACGACACTTATAACAAAAAATATTAAAATAATTCACAGTCTTTCTGTATGTTTCGACTTCAGGCCGAAAGCAGACGTTATATTTTATTTTAACACACTGAGCGAAATAAACTATAGCTCATCTGATTATTCCTTTAATGACTAACGATTATTAATTATTATTCCTTTGTATACGTACTAGTAAATTACTACCCTTATTAGGGTAGCAGAGGCCCAGGCGTACTGGCCGGACAGTCTCCGCGCGTGCTACGGCCGCCGCACCAAGTATGGCGACTATTTCAACGCGTTGCACGGCAGCGAAAACTACGCTGAAGCGTTGAGAGAGATACATTTCTTCTTTCCAACCAGTAAGGTTAAGTTTATGTTTTACGTTATCTGCAGTAAATACGTACTTCAATCTAAGTTTTTATGTGTCTATGTAGAAACAAAAATACATTTTGTTGTTGTTTTCATGTCGTGAAGACGCAAATGTTTTGCAAAATTTCTAAAGCTAATAGTGACAAATACGTTTTTCTATATTAATTAAAACCAGTTTAATAAAATAAAATTGAAAAAAAATAAGAATCTTAAATAGGCATTTATGAATATTGCTATTTAATTACGCACCTTATTAATGAATTAACATTGCTTACATAATACAAATTCTATGTTTCAAGTGTCAATCGGCCCTCTGTTACGTCATTGGCAAGTGGGCGACTACATCCAGAAGCATTTGACCAGCACACTGTTACCTGCGTTGACCGCTTTAGCACAGGAGCGACCTGCAGAACCAATACTATGGCTCGCTGATTACTTGAAGCAACATAATACCAACGAACCAGAAATATCATCCAGGGCACTGGAGGAAATCGAAGAGAAGCGATGCCATACACCTTCGCCGTCAGAATTGTCGTTAGCTAAGTAATTTTAATGGCGAGTTTGTAATTTTGCGGTTGATTACGGTGACTTTATCGTGACACCTATTATTACAAATTACATTATTTGGAATACTTAGTGCTTCGAAACTGAGTAGTGAAACCCCCCGAGAATAGATTGCAGACCACGAGGACAATATTTGATTATATTATTATTAGCTGAATAGACTCAACTGTACCATTACTTTTTGCATGAAAACATCCATACTACATAAAGTATTCGAACTTAGTCCTCAGGGTTAGTGTGTGATAAAACCAACCCTATTTGGTCTTTATTGTCTATATATCTATAGATCAGATAAGATATGTAGTATTAGAAAAAATAATTACTAAAGAACAATGTTTAAAATAAAACGACAAATGATTTTCCCCCGGCTTTTATTTCCATATTATGATTTACAAAAGATTTATTCTATCACAGGCTAACGTGTTAAAAGTTAAGATTACCAAGAATTTTCTACGAATATTATGTTATATATTATAAAAAAAATAACAGCAAGTTTTATAAAAAAAAGGCTGTGACTATTTATTGGCATCACTAAATGATACTTTAATTTTGAAAAAGAAACATTTGCGGGCTATTTTTGTGAAGTAAAAAATATAAGCAAACATAATTATTTGAGAAAAAAAAATTACATCTAACCTAAAATAGTCACAATACATTTTGTTATGTTACAAACCAAGACGTGAAACATAAAACGCTTTACAAAAAAATAATAGCTTATTTTAATAGAGATTACGAATAGAGACTATAATATCTAATTCTGTAGCTCTACCTGGAAACAAAATACAAACAATTACATTCAAAACAGAAAATTCATGTTTTTATTGTATCAACAACATAATAGAAATAATTTGAAGGTGACTCTTTGCAGTTTGAATCTGGAGGCAATAACGCCACACCTAGAGGAAGTATAGGTAGAAATCTACCTATAAAAGCAGTGGTAAGCGCAGCTGTTTTGGTTTGAATATGATAAGAAGGGAGACATACTTTTGTGAGGCGTTACAACTTAGTCCTCAGTCTTCAGGTGAGACTTTCTTATAGGTTTGGCGGTGGTGCCGCATAAGTGGAAGAGTACCTTCAATGGTTTGGCGGTGACATCATAATTTTAACTTCGCTACATGAAATTAGGTTCAGGTTTAGGACTTCAGTTTGTATTCTAGTCTTAACTAGGGTGGATTGAAAATGTCTATGGGCGGCATTTGCCACTTACCATCAGGTGGACTGCTCGTTTGATATTCCATCATGTATAAAAAAAACTCACGCTTAGTGGCCACCCTTGCGGAGCGCTACATACGCCCCCTGGCGCTCCCCGCACAGCCCGATCTTGCGGCACACGCCCTTGCTGCCGTAGTCCTCGATCAGGCGGATCACGCCTTCGCCGTAGATCTCCATCAGCGCGTTGCACTGTGGGAATGGAATATTTTTTTTAAGGTCCTGTTTAAATCCGCAACTCGAGAATCTTCACTAACGCTAAAATTAATTATATTAAGTTTTAAAAAAATGTTTAAGTGATGAAAGTTATACTTTTGACAAATGAGACTGTTTACGTCGTTGTCTGGAAATGAATAACCTGACATGTTCAATTGCTGTCAACTATTAATGACTGAACAAAAAAGCAATGTGAACTCAGACTGCTCCCACTGATTACACGTTTAAATTATATACAATAAAAAATGCGCAGTATGTGTTGAAACTAGCAACATTATTATGTATAAACTGTCAGAAAATAAAGTAGAAAAACAATTGAATATACAATATACTTGTCATGTGAACCTAAAAGCAAAGAATACGTAATAAAATTTGTTGATATTTTAACATCGAATTTTAATTAAATCTCAATAGATTATGAGCCTAGTCACATACGTTATACCTCAGAGAATTGAATAAAAATTGTTAAGTTGGATTGGTCGAATTAATTAACTTTATTCTCAAGTACTTTATTTATTTACAATTACTATTTATTTAGACAGTACATGACATATAGTGTCTAGACATGCGAATCATACTCACCCTATCATAGTACTTGGCGGGCAGCAAGTTGCAAGACTTCTCTACCACGTGCACGATGTCTCGGTCCACCTTTTCGTTGCTCAACACCTTCTTCACGGCCATCACCATCGTCTCGCATATCGCGCAGTCGAGGATCTCCTCTGTTTAACGATATAATAATTTTATTTACCTAATTTATAATAAGTAATTTGGATGACGTATTTCATTTATACGTATTATTTATAATTTGATAATTAGATTTTAGTATAGTTAGTTTTAGTTTTTATTTTAAACATAAAATTAATTTAATGAATTGACCATTTTTGACATAAATGCGCGAAAAAAATAAGACCTATGAAATTTAACACGCAGGCACCTCCCCTTTTGCTAAAAATGTTAAAGAATAAAATTTCAGTAATAAACTTTATATCATGTTACATTTTTCTTAACGCGGGCGGAATCGTGGGACACTACTTCATACATTACAGTTACATATATTATGCTATTATCTTCGATCACTAATAGGAACTAGATACACAATCCCATACAAAAATGAACTTAAAAGTGGCACCAAGCTTGTTTATAA
>DWRA01001355.1:0-17429 GCA_018250295.1 Spathilepia clonius
GACATAGACGCAAATAGAGTTCCACTTTTCGGCGACATTTAATAAATGAAAGAAATCGTTCCAAGATAAATATATTTTGTTTTTTTCGGTTTATCAATCCATTACTAACTACTGCTAGACATGAAATTCCTTTCAAAGTGAGAGGGGTTAGGCCATAGTCCACCGCGCTGGCCAAGTGCGAATGGTTAGACTTCGCACACATTTTGAGAACTTTTTTTTAAAGAACTCTCATGTGTGCTGGTTTCCTCATGATGTTTCCTTCACCGTTATAGAAAGTGATAATTTATTTCTCATAAGCACAGAACTTTGAAAAATTAGAGGTGTGGGCCTGGGGTTTGAAACTCGAATCCTCCGACTGAACGGTCGAATTTTAATCACTAGGCTATCACTGCTGCTGTTTTATTGTTAATTGTTCTTAATAATAAAGTCGGAGAAATCCCTATTGGTATACCTGTCTGTAATCGATGCTATACTAGAACATATCTTGATTGAGATATTCACGTCGACATTATATAAGAATCCGAGTTGTGTTATCGAAGGCTGTGTATATTTCGCTCCTATTTTTAAACTGTCACGTTGAGTAATAATTTTCCTCGTAACAGCGTAACTTTTCACATATATCTGTAGCGTGACACTAATTTGTGTAAAGAGCTATCCACTCAGTCATAAATAACAGTCTCATTTACATACCAACACATTGTTAGAATTCTCCTTATGTACCCGACAGTCGTCTCTGCCAACTATCTTTAAGAAAAGCCGCATTTATTTCATTCTAATTTGTATTTTCCTCTCATTCTGACACAGGGTGAGACCAACCAAGCGTGCCGATAGGCGGAGCTTCCGACCTAACCAGTTCAACGTGACCTGTGGAAATTCGTTGAATGTCTCCTCTAAATTCCATTTCACGTTGGAACTAAGAAGCAGGGTAGGTCACCTAAAAATGGGTGCACTATAAAACGCCTGACTGCACATTGGCTGATTTAGACCACGCCTACTTGGAAATGCATTTCCAAGATTGCTATGCAGATGGTATTCCGCGTAAGGACGGGAATTCTAAAAGTTTTGCTCGGATTTGGCGGGTGGCAGGGATTTTTAAGAAAAGAGGAGGATTTTAGGTTAATGGCAGATGGGAGGTTTATGCGGAAACTTGAGAGTTTGTACTGAAAAGATCGTAGCCTCGTTGGTAGGATGCCTAACCAAGTTTTTTAATTACCATGCTTTGGTTGTAGTGCGCTTTACATTTGAACAAAAGTGTGCCGAAAATCTCTGTGCGGCGGCGTAATGGTTGCTATTCAGAAATTTTGGAAAATTACCGCGTACCTTCACCGAACTTAAACATTTAAATGCATACTACTTAATACAATTTTCCTTATATGAAGTTTTGTATAAATCAACGAAGGAAAAAGTGTTAAAAGTGATTTTTAAGGAATGTAAACAGCAAATGGGCCCACAGCCCACTTGAAGCTAAACGGTCACTTTTGCCCTTGGACATTTGTCATTGAATTTCATATAGAAAAGGAGTTCTAACTAAAAAACTATTACAGTTGCGTTGCTATTCCTGAGAACTAAGATGGAATGCCTTGAGAGAGTGAATCAGTTTACCACACTCTTCTAGCTAGAATGTAGCAAAACTACGATATACGACGGAAAGAAATAGCAGTTTTTTTTTTATTATAGCTAGCGATCGCGCAATCCACCTGAAAATAGGTAGTGTCTGCAGCCCATTAACATTTGTAATTTGTAAATTTTGTAAATTGTAAATTCTGTCTGAAATCAATCATAGATGCGTTGTTTATACAAATATTAGAATAAAAATAACGTACCATATAGATGCCTATTTGATAGATTCTTCAATTTGTTTAAATGAGCAATAAACTCTTTTACTATCCCCACCTTCTTATTGAAAACATTTAGTATATTGATAAACAAAGTATATAAACTTATATTTGTCAGTTAATAGTTTTCGGCGATGCTTTGCAGAAATCCATGTTATGAACTTAAGGTTGATTAACGATTAACCGTCGTAAAGTCATCTTACCCTGATGATACCCCGTTTTGGAGCGAAACACTTTTTTTTGTTTTTGGTGGTAGGTACGGTGGTTTATATTTAATTTTTAATGCATAATCCTATGTGGGAGGAAGGGTTGTGCATTCTGCAATTTTTTTAAATATATACCATCATACAGATTGGTAACGGATTCTTGCAAAGGAGTTTTTAACGAAGTTGCGTTTGTATACTTAATGCCCAATTTCTTGTATATGATGGAGTAGCAAACGAGCATGCATTGCACCTGATGGTAAGTGGTAACTGCCACCCCATGGACATTTGTGATCCAACCTAGATAAGACCAGAATCCCAACTGAAGTCGACCACAGATGCGTTGCTACCTGAGGACTAAGTTGGAATGCCTCGTTAGGTTTATCTCCTTTACCACACCCTCCAAACCAGAACACAGCAGCGCTTAACACTGCTGTTATTAGGCAGAAATAAGTGTGGCTGAAATAAGTTAGGGGCTACATCCTATTAAAACCACTCTTGCGTTTTTCATTCCTAAGAACTAAGGTAAAATGATTGTTGTCACACGTCTCTTATGCCTCCCTAACCAAAACAGCGGCTGAGTGAGTAGTTCCGATCCAGTTGAATCTCCAAAATGTTCACCTTTAAAAGTCTCGCCCCGTCCCAGATCTCAATTAAAATAGTAAAAGACGGTATTGCGAATAAATTATAATATTCAATTAGACTCATAAATATGTGGAAAAGACGTCCGGATTGTTCAAACAAACGGGACTTGAATGGAAATAGGGTGAACTAAAGGGCAATTAGTCGATAGATGAAGGGTAAGGCGAGCGTGGTTTTTACAAATGAGGAAAGCGATGCGATATTGTAGAAATTAAGGCCTCAAGACTCAAAACAGGAAATTTATCATTAGTTTTTAAAGAAAAAAAATTAGGTCTATCTTACAGAAACATGGGTTTCAGATATCATGAATAAAGAAATTGATAATCGCGTATCGGGAGTAATTAATACATTGTATAATGTTTCAATTTCGCGATAATATTTGTCTTAAATCATATACAGCTTGATTTAGTATCGAACATGGAACGCTTTGTCCAAAGTACTACTGTCGTTTCAATAAAGGTAATTGGCAGAAAATATAACCGGTAGGTCTAGAAATATTAAATTCTGTTCAAGAGTTTCATATAATTATAATGCAATTATAGACTTTATACAAGATTGAAGTAGCAACGAGCATGCAGTCCAGCTGACGGTAAGTGGTCACTGTCGTCTAAAGACATTTATAAACAACTCCATACAGAACAAAGGATTTGTCAGAAGACAATCACAGGAGCGTTACCATTTGTGGTGGCTGGTATAGTCCCTTCATATGTAAATGAGTTGGATGATTATTAAGAAGAAATTAAATAATCTTTATCTTATCCATCTACAATAGTAAAACTTTAGCTTTGAATGATAGAAAAATATTTAGATTAAACTGGCAATAGAAGCATGAAATTTTGCACAGAAGTATCTTAAAGTCACTACGAAGTCACACTACTAAAGAATTTCGAAAAATTCATTCCATACAGATATTGTACGAAATGACAACCTGTATTTTAATTCGTAAGACCCATATTCCCAAGGTATCGTAGTAAGTAAAATCTTTTTTACTCTTCCCTGAAAGAATATTAATAGACTGCGATCGAGCCGTGCTTGCCCGATGAAATAGAATAATTTGATTGTCCAGGAATGGACTGTCATCTCTTTGTTAAAGATGAAGAGTTTTGACCTACATTTTATTATTCAAGCAATTCGAAGAGCAAAATCAATTGTTACTGGAACTGAAAATGGTACTCTAAAATTTGTAAAACAAAGACACATCAACAGGTAGATACGATTTAATTGGGGTTTAGGTTAGTTATAAGCGGAACGTAAAATACTTGAAATAACAAATCGATTATGGCGGAACATTTACCATATCTAATACAGTGAGATTTCGGGTTCAATAACTGATCAGACAGACATTATACTGATGAATTTAGATTTTTGTTGTGGGTTAGATTATTGGAGCAGATTTATAGGGTGACGTTGTGTATCTAGAAAACATCAGGCATCAGTGAATCACCACGCTGCGTTTTATTATCAATAGACTATTGCCTACAAATAAAAAGACAAAGGTTTTATTTAAGCCATATAAACTTTGACATAGAACTTTAAGTTACACGGGATTTCTCATGTATTTTCCACTCTTAAAGCAAGAAAAACATAATTTTTAATATCGACATAATTTTATAAGAGGTCTCAAGATTCAAATCTCAAACTTATGAGCCCTAATTTAAGGGACGAAAATTCATTTTCTAAGAATATTGAAATATTAAACGATCATATAGTTTACCGAATGGTTTGAGGTCACTGACGCGTTTACGCCTGTTCTCGAGTCTAAATAGAGCTAGAATTTTACTTTAAGTGGATTACTAGTGCCCTTCTTCGCCTAAGTGTTAAGTCTGAACGCTTCATGTAAATATTTCAACATTACCATACTCTTCAAACTATAACACAGCAGTGTTTAAGGTGTAGTTAGTAGTTGGTGTAGTTAAGGTGTTGCTTTAGGATCTCCGCAGTCGAATCAGGGTACCACCACTTTCAGAAATATTTTTATATTTGAAAAAGCCGAAATTCATACCATTTATCATCATTACCTTACTTACCTCCTTAAAGTTCATCTCCAGGATATTACAAAGATATAAGGAAGATAGGTCGAAATAACCTCATTACCTCAAAGATACGGCTCATGGGACCACTTCCATGGAATTACGTCGCTTGTTATTTTGGAGTGTGCAATGATCGTTATATTCTAGGGGATGAATTTTATGATAATGGCTTATGAAAAAATGTATATTAGTTTTGAACTTTCTAAAGTAAAAAGTTTGGTGCGTATCATCATAATTTTGTAACCTTATAAGACGTCTGTTATCAGATCAGATCATCATCATGTCATCAGATCTTCTTTGTCGGATCTTTTTGATTGCACTTCTGTTGCCTTCATTGGATCTTTTTCGTCAGATGTCTTTGATTAAATGTCTGTTACCTTCATCAAATCCTCTTTGTTAGATCTTTTTAACTCTTATTCTCCATTGAACCTTCTTTGACAGAATGTCTTCATAGAATTTCTTTTGGTTGGATTATCTGTTAAACCAAAGGTTTTCATTAAGCTACATTTATTATAGACTTGTCATGCCGTCAGCCATACCCTTGCTATATTTGTGACTGTTAAGTACTAGACCTAAATATAACAAGAGATTGATAATAGATGTAGTGCTAAACCATGAGAATTAAATCGGAACTTTATTTAACATAGTCGAAGTAGCAAACAAACATGCAATCCACTTATTGGTAAGTGATCCGTATAGATCAGAGGCTCCACCTGAAGTCCATCTAATGCTAAGTGGCAACTGCCGCCAATAGACATTTGTATTTCACCCCAGACAAGACATCTAAGGACTAAGTTGCATCTAAGGGTAAGTATGTCTTATACCACACCCTTCAAACCCCGAAGACCGCAGCGCTTAACACTGTTATTATTAGGCAGATATAGGTATGTCGGTGATGCCGCTGGAGTCAGATCACAAAGGGTTCTGCCACCTTCAAATAATATTATTATTTATTAAATACATAATTTAAATAAAATTCGAAGACCCATGAAATAATAACCCAAGTGGAGTGCAAAGGGCGCATCATTAGAATAATCTGTCCATTAGCATTGCTAGCCCTATGAATATTTATTAACGGCTAGTGACTATATTTTGGAAACCACGAATGAAGGAGAAAATGTTTTTCAATGAGATTTTGTATCGTCCTTCAAAACCTTAAAATTTGGGGGTTATCGTAGTGTCCGCGTAAAGTAATATGGACGGTATTATTCTATTACGTGGGCTAAGGGCTTGCGCTAACTGCCAGGGCGGCACAAGAGGAGAATTTTACGCGACGAAAGCAATTATAACTTAACAATCTAACAATAAAAAAGAGGAATTTTAATTTAGTATTAAGGAATAACAACGCTCCTGTGGTTTAATAAATTTATTCACATAACTTTGTGGCGTATAATCATCTTTGTAGAATCTTAATCCTCCAATGCTGTTCGTATTTGGCACTGTTTATACTTTATAAGGCGCTCATTTGTAACGTCAACCAGTACACATTTAACCATCAGGTAAATTAAATGCACGATTTTTTCTTAAATCACATTAGAATGTGTCAATAAAGAATAGATGATTTTAGACTTATATTATCGCGGAATTGATACATTTTGTTATGTAACGGGTACTCACGATACGATGTTTTGGTATCTTAATTGCCGATATTTCGACCCAGTTGCATAGATCTTTGTCACGGCGGAACAAAACATCATACCGTGAGTACCCGTTACATAGCAAAATTAATGAAGAATAGGTGTAATCGCTTATTATAGAAATAAATCTTCCCGTGATATAACATTATATATATAGAGTCGGACGTGGTTACAAATGATACCCAAAAACCAAAATATAGATACCCAAAAACCAGTGGCTTTAGAGACAATCTTACTAGCTCACGCTATCAATAATATGCTTTTATTTAAGGAAATAGTAACCTATTAACGCCAACCACCCCCACAGCCCCACTCATATCCGCAGGACGGAAAGCTTGCGTCCGGGAGCGGATTTATCAGGAAGCTAAGCTTTACTATTGAGCTTTACTTGAGCTTTTGTGAAAACTATTCCGTCGTTATCCATTATTGGATATAGTTATTGTAACAAATAGCTAAAGCATTGAAATTACCAATAGGTTCATAGCTTTCTTCCACAACCTTCGGAGGCTTACATAGTATTTCAAGATGCGTCAATGTGTGATATAGAAAAATATGAATGTTTAAGTGACAGATGTTTTCTATATTTATTTGTTTTATTAGTTTACCAACGGTTGTTATATTTTTTTAACTTTAGCTTAAGTAAATGTAGTTATTACATCTAACAATAAATGTACTACCACTTAAAGGTAAACATCACATGCAATGAAAATAAACATATTATATTATATATAAAATTTGAACTTAGGGACATTTGTCTATATAGTCTCAGGACCCAAATAGAGCTACGACATTCTGCCATAAAAAAACGATTAAGAGGGGGATTTCGAGGCAGCGGGTGGCAAGAGGCTGGAACTGCCTTGTTAGAAGGCTACGGAATAGACGAAGATATATGTGGCCAATAGACCAGATAAGTGTGGTCAGAGTAGATACTCACCAGTACAGTACCTTCCTGGAGTCCCCACTTACCGCTGAGCATATCCATCACAGAATTTTAGTGACTAAAAATCCCATAGAGCCCGTTGCCGCTCCTACGGCACGGGAGATGACATAACAAAAGTTACTTTCATATAGAAATTATTACATTTTACGTGTTTATGCCGTTTGTAGGGTTCCTTAGCCAAATGGCAAAAATCGGAACCCTTCTAGATTCGTCGTGTCTGCCTGTCCGTCTGTCCATTTGTCCGTATGTCACAACCACTTTAATTGGATACTATTAAGACTACAGAGTTGAAGCTTGGTAGGTAAGTGTATACTGTAAACCGCTTTCCAAATTATGTACAAAAAATAAAAAATATATTATATTAAATTTAAGTGGGTGTCCCCATACATGAAACAGAAACTACAAAAAATATTTTTTATCTTACCTACACGTGTCTATATAAAGTTCTTTAAAAATGATATTGAAGGTCAAAACCATTTTTTCTCAATGTCGATTGATTGAAAGATAGCCCTTTGAAAGCGGTAAAACACCCCCTCCCCCCCTCTAACTTTTAAAGTAAGAGAGTGAAAGATCTAGCTAAAATATATGGGAAAACTCAACCAAAATTGGTTCGAACAAGATACAGTTGACAGTTTTTGGGATATAGCACTTATTAAAAAATCTAACTTTGTATTTCATATAAACACTATGAAAAACAAACTTATGTTGGTAGTTGTTGTTTGTAAACGTATGTTTTATGTTTCAATAAATAATAAATAAAAATTATAATATATTTAGTTTTGTCGACTGCTATTTAATGACAATGCTACGGAACCCTTCGCCTGCGAATCCAACTCGCACTTGGCCGATTATTTACGAATTAATCAAAATTTATATAAAATGTATGTACTACATTGGTGACGTCTTACCGTTAGGACTCGCACTGATAAGTGCGGTGGGCAAGGAATTTCGGGTCTCGAGGACCGTCGTTGCCCGGTCATATTCTCGGGTGTAATAAAAACATATCAAAGATATACCATCCCATTGTGTAGTGCGAGGTTCGGTACTTATGCGTAGCTACCGAGTTGACGGTCTACCTCCCAGAGATTAAATCATATACAGATGTTGTATATTATACCACTAGTGCTACCGTATTGAACATTGGTAATAAATTGAAAATTGAAAATTGAAAAAATAAATACCAATTGAGCTAATTTCTAGTTGGATTATCTTTAATTATCTATGTCGACTTAAATTTTAAGTCTTACTGTTCCTAATGTTGGCGACAAATATAGAGTGCTAGTACCGCGTACTGTCCACATAATGTCCAGCATGCCAGCTTCCACTGCTCAATGTCGGGTGCAAATGAAGAGCGAAGCTATAATTATATTGTATGATTAAAGTAGCATATTTGAAAGTTTACTAGGTCGAATATTAGAAAAAGTATAAAAATAATATTAGCATAAAGTTTTTGTATGCAAATAATATTGATGTTGTGACAGAAAATTAAATCGAACAATATCGTTTTTAGCGAAGTTTTCTATAACGATCTGTCTTAATCTTTATTCCTATTTATATGAATTCATATTCATGGCATAGTTACAATATTTACATAAGATTAGTATTTCAATTGAATTAATAAAATAAATGAAAATATGTCGCATTATTATCATTAATAAATACAATTATAAACTAAGATGTTTGCTTAAATAAATATGTATGTTTTACAAAAGCAAATTCAGAAAAAATCTGAGGACAAATGAACATAGTATAAACGATTATGTTTCTAAACTTACTGTTGTGTTTGCTGTGTTCACTGTGTCCAAAGTCAAGGAAGTCAGTAGGTGAGATGCCAACTGCACGCGTAAGCTCCGCGTCAGCAGCAGTCACCACGGCTGGCCGCACGGTCTATGCAAAACTTTTCGTATGAGATTGCGTGACATTAAATATAAAGCAGGAATCTCGCGCTGTTTCGAAGGTCTATCTGTACATTTGCCAACAAATATTCGAAACCGTCCAAAAGTTTTCCATAACTTCGTAAGTTGTTCATTAGGGTTTAGCTTTTAAATTAGTAATACTTCTTGAATTCTGTAAATGAATTTGTGCCGGAGTAGGAAATGCTTGAAACTTAGAATTTCGTGCTCGCTACAGACGTCAATGGTTGTTGGGACGTTTTTCATTTGGAAATGTGAAATCTAACCTAACCTAGCGGCGTTTACAACTTCACCGGCTGGCCGCCTGGCACGCCTATTTCTACTCGCTTATATTGTGCGACGCACTGAGCTCACTTAGTGTATTCATTATGTCAATAATTCTTATCTGAATTTAATTGAGTAATTATAAGCCGCGTCATTAAAGTAGCATAATGTTGTTTATCGTAAATTGTTCGGACATATAACGCGAATTCTTTGTACAAGAAGCTGATAGGTGCCGCGTGGTTTGGTGACACCTCCATTACCACCGACCATAATGACACCATTCCCTACAATGACACCTTGACAATAACATACCCGATATTACAATGATAATATAAGTGGTATAAATACATATATCAGTGTACATAACCTTTGTTGTTATATTCACCCTTGTTGTAATATTCGGGCATCAGCACTACATCTTCACGTTTTTACCTAATAACAGCAGTATTAAGCAATGCTGTATTCAGGTTTAAAGGGCAAGGAAGACATACTTACCGAGCCGTTCCAACGTAGTTCTCACGGGTAGTAAGTATTAGAGCATCTGTGACAGATTTCAGGTATGATTTTTTTTATATATTTAACCTACCGATAAGGCAGGTCAGCCACTTGATGGAAAGTATTCACCGTCGCTTATGGACATTTGCAACACCAGATAAGTCGCCAATGCATTGCCGGCATTGAAGAAGAACTCTTTCTGAACCTCGCTTGAAGAGCCCCATGTCATACTGCTTTGGGAATACCTCGGGAGGAAGTTTATTCCACATCTTGCACGTACCTGGCAAAAACGAAACTGCAAACCGTACCGCTAAAGACCGCCATGAGTCAAGCTAAGGTAGATGGAACCTCAGCCTTCGGCGAGTGGTGCAATGGAGGAAGAGTAACGTAGGCACCAGGTCAAACGCTTACCATTGTAGACGGTACAACACGCAGAGGGAGCTTATGTCCCTCCGCAGACTTAAAGGTTCCAGCCGGTCGGAGATCTTTGGGGCGTTGAATATTCGGAACGCGTGTTTCTGCCCGGAGTTAAGTGGATCAAGCTGGTACTGTGGCACGTCTAGTCAAAGATGCGAGCAGTACTCCATGTGGGGCCTCACTTGCGCTTTATAAAAGTTGCCCCACAGTGAAGTACTGTTGGCTCTTGTTGCGAGAAACCTTTTTTATATTTATATTACCGGCTGTTATATTTGTTACGAAAGTAGATTGTATTTAAAACATTGTTCGATTTGACTTTGTAAGTGAAAATAAGTAAAAGGTTCATGCGGTAACATATATCTTTAATTATACGCTTTCAACAATTCGCCACTAGTTCTTGTTTTCTAGGAAATTTATTACCTGCAATTTCCAGTCGGTGTAATCAGATGAACCCTTTAACTTTTTGATTCCGTTCAACCCGATACATTGATCACCTGCCGGTATCCCCTTTATTCGGATAAAATCAAACTATTTTTAGTTTTCCTTATCTGGGAAAACTACGCAAATCTAGTTGTCCTGGGTATCTGGGTACCTGGGTCCATAACCTGTTGTTATTAGGAGGAATTGTTAAAAGTATATAATTAAAGATATATGTGGTAGCAGAGCATGGTAATTAACGGAAAATCTCTTTTCAACAAGTTTACTCACCGACAACAAATTCATACTCAAATTTGGTATATACAAAACATTGTTCAGTGATACTATCTTATCATTGATCTTCAGATGAACTATTCCTTTTCCTCGCACGGACAATGTGTCATCATTAGCAATCTTAACCTTCTAACCACTTGTTTCAGGTTTAAATTCCGACAATATTTTAAAATCATTCGTCATATGATTTGACCAACAGCTGTCTATATACCAACTATTCAAAGAACTTTGATCTTCCCGCGCTCCATAACAAATATTTGTTCATGTTTGTCTTCTAAATTCAGATGTTTTATGCCCTATCTTGTGACATTTAAAACTTTTAAATTCTTTCACTTTCTTATTACTTCTTTCTTTCGCTTTCTTGTTAATAAAAATACATTTCCAGAACTTGTAGCAGCCTCATCATCACTACGACTATTACCTTCCTGAAGAAGTTTACCTTTTATCTGTTCAAGTTTCATCTCTTGTCCACTATTATCAACTGCCATAATCATCGGACTATATTCTGCAGTTAATCCGCTTAACAGTATGGAGAGGATCCAATCATCAGATATCTTTGCATTTATATCTGATAGCTGTTACGATAAAACACAACTTTTGCTATCTACCTCTCCATGAACTCAAAATTTTCGAGTTTACACAGCCAGAACATCCGTTGTAAAGAAATTATTCTTCCCCAGCCTCTGTCTTCATATGCATTTTGTAAATTTAACCAAGCTTCTGTAGCTGCTCTCTCGCTCTGTATCAACTTCTTTGCTTTCAACAATTCCTCCTAATAACAGCAGCTCTATTAAGGACGCTCAATTTTTTCGACGCCAGCTCGGCTTTAACATCCAAATGACATCGGTACTATATTAGACACGAGATGTCAACTTGCAGGATCCCCAAGCTTTTAACAATGGTGAATGGAAGACCTCCGAACTGTGGCGCCATGACGAATGGGTTTTTTTAGCGGTAAATGCACAGACTTGTGTATTCGTGGGATTGGACTCAACAAGGTTAATTCGACCCCATGTCAAGATCTGCTTCAGAGAGGTCTCGATTTCGGAAACGAGTCGGATTCTGCTTTCTTCCACGAGAGTCTGAGAGGCGTTTGGACGGTCTGTTTATGCTGCCTCTGTTCCAGATCCGGTCGAGGGACTTAGCGATATCCATCTATGGTAAGTGGCAATGCCGCCCATGGATATTTATAATCCACCCCAGATAAGGCTAATATCCCACCTGAGGTTGACCACAGATGCGTTGCTACCCCTGAGGACTGAGTTACAATGCCTCGGATAAGTAAGTATCCCTTACCACAGGCTTCTAACCGGAAGACAACAGTGCATAACACTGCTGTTATGTAGGCAGAAATAGGCGTGACGGTTGTGCGGCCGGAGTCGATCCACAAAGAATTCTACCACCTTTAAAACTGTACCTTCTAAACTTGTAACTGTACCTTATAAACTTTACTTTCCACGAAGACCGTACTTGTCCGTACCTCAACACCAATGCGGCGCACTCGGCTTCTTGATATCTATGGACAACAGAGTTCACTGGATAGCCTTTTGCGTGAACTGTATATTAAGCATAGAGCTGTTACACCGCGAGATGGTAGGCGGAGTGGCCCCCTTGTCATAAAGGGTAGAATTTGAGGCAATGAGGACACCAAGAAGATCGTCTTTCCGCTTTGCCTTATGGGCCAGAAAATCATCTGGATTCCGCAAAGGCGGTAATGATGACCGACAGAAATTATCTTCTATAGTTTTGGCCAGCGACCAGAAGGCTCGACTACCGGCGGGATAACCGAGTAGATGCTCGCCAATTCTGCCGATGTGCTTAGATGTCGCCTTGGCCATTTGTTTCTTAACTGAACATGAGGCACCGTTGAGAGTAGTACGAAGCTCCGAGGTTTTCGGATCCTTGTACGTATGTGCTGATGGCCAGGCTTTTTGGGCCCCTTATTTGACACTTGCCGCCTTAGCGCAAGAGAACTCGAGAGAGTTTGAAATGAAACATTCCATGCCCTGCCGTATCACGTCGGCCACAGAGTCAGCGCACGTGCTGGGATCGCCCGAAGCGATACATATATTCTAATGTTATCTGAGTTCGATTACAGATGTCCACGAATTAGCTGCTATTTGCTTGAACGTTTGCTACATCTATGATAATATATATAGTCACCGGCACAATTAACCGCCCACTTGGATTTACTCGATAATTAGAAAAATATCAAGATGTTTTAAATGTATGTATGAAGTCTTTCTTTGATATCTCGGATATGGGGCTGGGGAATATCGTTCCACTTTTCTATTGCCGCAGTTTTCAGCTCGTTCGCTAAACTACATCTTTTTGAAGTTACGCCTGTTCTATTGGATGGGGTTAATGCCAGGGCTGCGAGCACACAGCCGAAATCGAACATACTACCTCCTACTTTTGCAAATTGGCTTCAAAACTTAATCCTACAGATTAAGTTTAATATTTGAGCGGTATTCAATTGATTTTTTGCAATTGTGTACGTATAAGCGCATCGGTGGTGTAGTTGAGAATCAATTGAGCGGTGTATTGTAAATGCGATGCGAGTAGTGAGCCCGCGAAAAATTTATTCAAATTTTCGACAATTAGTGTAATTTTAAGACCATAATTACAATATCTACAATAAATATTATCTACTTTGTGTCATTTGTAACAAAAAAAGTTAAAGTAGTTATCGTTTTGCGAGTGTGGGCTCGCGTCAACTTGCAAAAATGAAATAAGCGATAAGTCTGCCAGGTTAGAGTTCACTGCTTTCGCAGCCACGCGGTCTTTCAACTCGCTCATTATAAATTTACTGGTAGTAAGTGTTTTTTAATCGTTAGTTATTCCATTTATATTGTATTTGGTTTTTATGTGAATGACATAATTATAAACACGTTTAAATTGATTAATGCGAGTCCGACCAACGGTACCGACGTGAACGGCGTGGGGGCAACGTCGTAATACGTGCTGCTTTAAGTTCAATAATGATCGTCACGCATCTCTGTCAACTATTCCACGTATTTGAAAACATTTTTATTAAAATAATTTTTAACAAAAAAATAAAACCGGCTATGTCTATGTCACAAAAAAGCAAAAAAATTAAACATTTCTTTAAATTATAATAGTTTAGTACTCAACTTATATTTAGGTGGATTACCACGTAAATTGTAAATTGTATCCAAAAAAATATATATATACGCGACGAATAGATAGTCTCTTTCTTCGGAGGAGGAAGTCGGTTAAAAACATTGACATAAGCAGTCGCTATGCTGCTATGCTGCCTATGTAGCCGCATTACCTGTTGACTACGGAACGCTAAAAAGATGATCCTGAAATTGAAACCCTAGTAAAGACGTCTTATAGAATCTTCGTTTTATAGAAACTTGAAAAATTAGAAGTAGCAATCTGCATGCAGACCACCTGATGGTAAGTAACCGCTGACGGCCATGGACATCTATAATCTCATCTCATTAAATAAGACTACAATCCTACTCGATGGTCGGCTACAGATGCGTTACTACCTCTGAGGACTAAGTCGGAAAGCCTCGGTACCTATCTTACCACACCTGTCAATCCAAAAGAACTGCTTGACACTGTTGGTATTATACAGAAAAATGTGTGAGGGTGGCGCCTTCGGACTCCAACCAGAAAGGGTTCTATTAGAGTAGTAGAGAGTAGGTAAAACCGTTCTACCGCCTTTAAAATAATGATACTAGTGCGTGACAAATAATTTGTCAGATATATTAATCACGGCGAGGAAATATTATAATGGTGAGAAAGTAATTTTAGTGTTTATTTACAATATTATATAATCAACAGTAATATTTAACCTACTAAATGTAATAATAATGTGTTAAATCCTTACTTTTAAAATTGTAAGTAACTTATATACTATGTTTAATTACATAGTTGATTGGTTTACTTACTATATTATTAGATGTCCGTGTAGTTGAGTAAGACGTATAAAGATTACAGCAATAAAGTTTGAGATAGCATCCTAGTGCACATATTTATATATATCTTAGTACCTAAAGTTATTAGGTTCGAAGACAAAAGCCTTATCGTGACAATACTGAAGAGATATGTGATTGTTTGCGTAACGCGGTGTGCGCGGCGTGCGTGGCCGGCGCGGCGCGGACGCGCGGGAGCCGCCGTGCGCGGCGATAACGCACGAACCCGAGCGCAGTGCTTTTGTACGTACACCGACGCGCGAAGTTATCAGAATGTACCTTATTTGCTTGCGTTACGAGGCGATATAGCGACCGAGCTCTATCGTTTTGCGTGGGGCGATCGGATGCACGTTAAAATGGCTTTACTACGCTTGGCCAGCCTCAGCTAACACTGTATCCCATAACGTCGACCACATTATTTATCTATTTCCTAATTAATAAATACATCGAGGAAATGTATTACCTTAAGCGCTGTTGTAACGCGATCGATTGACATTTGCAGGAAGCTGATAGTGTGCCACTACAAGAAAGGAACGGAGATATGCAACTATAGCTACAGTAACACGATCCTCGCGGTCAAGCTTAACCGATCCGTGAGTTGCCTCATTGCTCCGTACTCTTTATCGAGTGCTTGTTTACACCAAGCGTTTGTTTACCTGTTTCTTGAATTATTACCATAAAGTAATGTAGACTCGTCCCGCAGAGGCTGATCGTGTGCCTGGAGGAGTCGCTGCACGTGCACAATATCCGCGACATGAAGATCCTGCACACGATCCGCGACACGCCGCCCAACCCGCGAGGGCTGTGCGCGCTGTCCCCCTGCGTGGACCACTGCTACGTGGCCTACCCCGGCTCCAGCGCCGTCGGCGAGGTGCAGATCTTCGACGCCGTGCACTTGGTATGCCACCACCATGCGCTCGATTTCACTTCTACTCTATACATCCGTCGACTAAGTTTCCGATTACTATAAAAGTAAGTTAAAAACTTCCAAAGTTACAAATCCTATATAAAAGAAAGTATTTTTTTTTAATTTCCCTTCACTGCTCTGCTCCTATTGATTGTAGCGTTATGAAAAGTATACTATAAAGAACTTTCTCTTGAGATATTCCCGGAACGGTATGATATACGGCTCTTCAAAATAGGTGGAAAAATAACTCTCCTTCAAAACGTATTTCAAACGTCCATCGGCGACGGTGACTAGGTTTGTAATTATTAAAGCACAAGTTAGTTTATTGAATAGATACTGTAACGTAAAATGCTTAGCTTCTTGAAAAGAAACACCAAGGGTTTTATGTCCTCCAGAACTAAAATCATATTGTACAGCTCTCTGGTTCGTAGCCAGCTCGAGTTTGGATCTGTGGTTCGGGGTCCCCACCTTATTACTTACTTTCAGCGAGTTGAAAATATACAGCGTGCATTCACTACACCACCTGACACCTGGCACTCCATTCTAGTGGCATATCCCACCGTACTACCTATGACTTTCGTCTCAAGCATTTTAAAATGATGTCACTCAGTAACCGCCGATTATTAATAAATATATTATTTTTAAAGAAAATTATATCTGTTAACGTAGAATGTAATCACTTACTCCATAACATTAATTTTAACGTCCCATACAAATATCCGCGGCATCCCATAGCAAAAAAATTTCATATCACTACAGGTAGGACTAATCTACAAAAATACTTCCTTTATCAACAATCTGTGCTGATTGCAATCGAGCAAACTCATTAATTGAAAATATTGATATTTTTCATGACCCTTGGTCTCAAAATTAAATATAAGACAAAATTTTATTGTTTGTAATTTTAAATTTAATTTCTTTGTTACTATCTTTACATTTATCTTTACTTTTATTTACTAATATTTCAACAAAATTGTAACTGCTTAACAATAATACTAGATTTAAAAGATTGCTGTGCATGCCTATAATTGACTTACATATAAATAGTATCTGTCTGATTGTATGTTAAATGAAAATGTGTTTGTATGTTTCGCTGTTGGCATGTCTAAATAAACAAATTATACGAAATAAAAACGTTGCAGAACGCGAAGTGCGTGATCAGCGCGCACGACAGCCCGCTGGCGGCTCTGGCGTGGTCCATGTGCGGGCGGCGGCTGGCCACGGCGTCCGAGCGCGGCACCGTCATCCGCGTGTTCGCCGTGCCCGAGCGCGCGCGCCTCTACGAGTTCCGGCGCGGCATGAAGCGCTGCGTCTCCATCGCCTGCCTCGCCTTCAGCGCCTGCGGCCTCTACCTCGCCGCCACCTCCAACACCGAGACCGTGCACGTTTTCCGCTTGCAGGCACGTACGACCTCATCCGCGACACTCCGCCTGCGTCTCGGAGAGCCTTCTCGTTCGTATATTTGAAATGTGAAGTGAACGTCGGTCG
>DWRA01001356.1:0-17422 GCA_018250295.1 Spathilepia clonius
AGTGTGTTACAACAATTTTACACGAAGAGTATTGATAATATAGACGGAATTTAAAGTTAGGTGTATTCTACAAACCGCTATACAGTAATAAGGGAAAATACAAAGTAAAAGGCATGAATAACACTTCACTAGTTGTAAACTAAACTTAACGAGGCATTCCAACTTAGTCCTCAGGGGTAGCATCTGTGTTCGACTTCAGTTGGGATTCTGGTCTTATCTGTGGTGGATCACAAATGTCCATGGGCGGCATCAGGTGGATCGCATGCTCGTTTGTTACTCCATCATATAATATATATATATATATATATATACACACATACACACATATATGTGTGCGTGTGTGTGTAAGTTACCTTTTGGTAGAACTTAAAATATGATATAAAGTTGATATAATTGTTTTTCGTTATTAACCTAATAGTTTGTGAGTAAGCATAATTCTGAAGTTAAAATCTTAAAAGCAATGTATTGTCTCTTTCTCACATCTCACTCTCACAAATATTAATGATAAGAAAAATAGATAAGTTAATTTATGATTAAATTTAATTTTAATTAATGCTCTTTGTCTGTTGGGAGTTGTGTACTAAATTAAAGTAAAATAATTTCAAACATTGTACTGACTTCGATAATGATATGTACAGAATTTTAATAATATACAATCTGTACAAATAGTTTTATTTTTTACTTAATTACGACTGTGTTACAATTTGCACTGATTAAAGTCCTACCTGTGCATGACTTACACCTTTGTACGTGGGATTGCTATTTTACGCAAGAACCCTAATAGGAAAATAGTAAACTATTGTAGTCGATGTCACTGGATTTATAAAAATAAATAAAATTGTGATGTCAAAACAGCTGCTTATTACTAAATGCATACGCAACTATATACGTTATTTAACACAGTTATCAAAATTATTGTCTGTCTGTTTGTTTGTTATGGCTTATCTCCGGAACGGCTAAACCGTGATTCGCGGGACTTTTACTAGCAAATAGTCGATGTTGTAAAGACAGACTACATTTTTATTTTGGCAATGTATTGGGATGCCGCGTAAAAAATGTAAAGCCATAAAATAAATCTCGCGCGCCTATATTTATTTTGTTATAATTGCTAATTTTACAATTCATGCCACACTTTTTTAGAAACTTATTTATTTTTAAAAAATATTTATCTTATTCTACAATTAGTATATTTTCTTTTTCACGTGAGTTAGTCCAAAAATATACAATGAAACAAGTCAGCAAAGTCTTTGTTTATTTAAAAATAAAATCCTGTTATTTTTAATACACAATTATATTTATAACAGTTTAGAACGAAAATGTTTCCTACTTATTTAAAAGTTAATAACGTTATAAATATTTTTTAATTTAATTTTCTCATCAATTATTTTTTGTTATAATTTTACGTTACTAGATTATGTGTTCTTATTTGTAAGTTAATAATAAAAATAAATGTATATTAAAATAGTATACCTTAAAATAATTTTAATATGATTTAGGGATTGCTTACGTTAAAAAGTTTAACTGTTTATTTGGTAACTATACAAGAAATATGCATTAAAAAATCGAATACAATTTCTTTTAAATAGTATTTACTTCAAATATATATTTAACCTCCTAAAAATAACAGGTAATATGATAATTGAATGTACGCAATTCCCATACTGCGCATTTTATAAAGAAATTAAGCTACAACCGCTTGTGTACGGTTCAAGTCGTAAACACATTTATCCATTAATAATGTTCTATAAATAATGGCCGAGTTTGTGTGAGTTTGAATAATAAAAGTGCGCTGGCGCCGTGCCAGCGCCGCGGTGCGCGTGCGCGCTGAATAGCTACACGAATTTTTCACTTCTTTCTCTTCCAAAATCGAAAGTAGTTGTACTGGAACCTGTGATGCTCAATTATATATCTACATAGTGAATAGTGAAAGTGTTTCGTTCCTAATATCGTAAAGAAGAGTGACAATGTCGCCTAGATGTCCAGTGCCACCTCTACAAGAAATCTCGTTATCTTTAGTAGCTAGGCAATTGATACACACTCTGTCTCGGGTGACATCCGAGGAGGATGTGGCGCTGCCGTTCGCGATGGTGTCCTCCTACTACGAGATAATGGGAGCTACGAACGATATATTTCAAGATCTCATTAATTTAATACTTAGTTCGGAGTATCTTGACCCGTCTATAAGATACTTTGCGATGCGACTGCTTTTAAAAGAAAATGTCAAAAGCTTAGCGACGGGCATGTTCCCCTGTCCATATTACAGGAAAGTCCTTGAACTGATTATAGACCAAGGGCACCACCTGACGTCTCTCAATTTAAAAGGAGTGTGGGTTAAAGATGAGCATTTGACGCTTATGTACGATTTACTGAAGAATCTGAAGAATTTAACCGTATTGAATATACCTTACATCGCTAATGACGAAGTACTCAAGTACATTGGTGAACATAACAAAGTTTTAAAACTCCTGGATGTTTCTGGCGAGACAGACATAACAGAGATAGGCATAGATTCTATGCTATCTGGAAATGCTCAATTAACTCAGAGTATAACTGTTATTAACATTGGAATGTATGGTGAAGAAAACATTGATCACACGGATGTCGCACTTTTCATCCGACATCTACCAAATTTAACTAATCTCGGCAGTTACTCGTTCGTCGGTAAATCTATTTACAGTATTTATAATAACAACTGCCCACCTGGCTTCAAGACAAAACTGCAATATGTACACGATATTGAAACGAATATGAGGACTATGAGAGCAATAATTGAGCTATGTCCTATGATAGAAACTATATACTTGGAGCAGCCAGATCAAGGGGTCTTACAACAGTTGAAGGATCTACCTAACATCAACAAAATCAAACTAAACAAGTTTCAATGTCACGAACTTCATCAACTGTTAGACAAAATTGGATACAAAATAGTTACTCTGATGCTTTCTGGTTCTCTTGGTTCGTTTAATTTTACGAGAATAGCAGAAACTTGCAGGAATTTAGAAAGTCTAGAGTTCTATCAGATACAAACTGCTACTCACGAAGAGGAGATTCCGTTTAATAAGTTGGAACACATTGAAATAATTCAGGGTAACTTATCCGGGCCGTGCTTGAAATATTTGATGACAGGTAGCCCTCGACTCAAGAAGCTTATTATCGGCGATGAAATCAAATTGGATGACAATGATATGTCTAGGTGAGTTTATGATAACAACGATATAACAACGATTTATTATATTGATTTCTTTTAATTATAATAGATACGATTGTAGATATTAATATTGATTTCTTTAAGTTTTTAGTTTCATTTTTGTATTTAAACTTTGTTCAGAAATGTAAGATCCGCGTCGATAAGTCAACTGCTTGTTAAAATCTTAAAAATGTTTTGGTAAAAATCTTTTACGTCAACATTTGCAATATTTGAAGTAGATAGTCATATTAAGTAACTGTGGCTTTTCAAACATTACTCTCTCTTTTCAGAATGATTCGCCGTTACAAGTTTGAAAATCTCGAAGGCATTTGGTTCCCCAACGCACCGCGCCTCACGCGAGACACGGTGGAACTCCTCATGGAGTGTTGTCCTAAACTGCAGAGTTTGGGGCAGCTCAGCGGCTGGCAATTCACTCCAGACGACATGATGCTCATGAGAGCTATCATAGCCAGCACCAACACCGACTTAGTTCTCTCTCCCCTTGGCATTTTCCAACAAGGAAGATAAAATGATCGAAGATATAGGTCGGGAGATAAAATCCTATACAATCTTACTCGTATATTGTGATGAAACCAAAGTGATTCAACTTGCCTGCTTTTATTCTTAATGTGCATTAGATAACTATTACGCGATTATAAATAAAAATACCATTAATCATTTTCATATTTTATTTACAAGAACAAAAACAATTTTCATGCATTATAAAGTCATAAAACAAAATCACCCTGTAATGTTTTAAAAGACGCAAATATGATGTACGTGGTTAAAAACAAATGAATTGCTACACTCGGTAAGATCTTTAACATGACTTCTTAAATAACTAAATACAGAAACAAAAAATGAAACTTAATGCCTTATAGCTACGTATTTTACATCTATGAGTATTATTGGTACTTCTAGTATTCGCTTTGGTAGAATTTGATAAAATATTAATCAAAAAGTACAGTTACTTGGGGCAAAATGGGAGCGTAGGTATAATACTAATTTAGCCTACAACTTCAATCGTATTGTGGCAGCTCAAACGTTACCCTAACTAACCTTATAAGCTTATGATAAAGTAACATGACAAGTTGTAATAGACTTTTACTTTTGTTTTTCCTCAGTAACCGGCTGTACGTTTTCATTATTTTTCGATTTGTTCTTACTTTGTATTCGCGCTTTAAACATTTTGCATTCATCTGCACACTTCGTCGTAATAATGCCCCTGAAAATTTGTACATTGTTAATATTAATAAATATGTAACACACGGTATCGTGACACCAGTTCTTTCTTTAGGAACTTGGCTGTTACACTGTCGCGTGCCTAGATGAATCATAAACCAAAAATATATTAATATGATATAAAATAAGGAAAATTATTTTACCGTAAAAAGGGATTTGATTTCAATCAAGCGAACCAGACTTAGCTCATTCTGCTTAAGAAATTATTTTGACGGAAGGTAATTAATTTCAGATCGTACTCCATTCTTGGTTTGGTAATGATTATTAAAAAAAATCTATCTGTAATATTAGTTTGTGAAACTATAATTAAACCTACACAATGTTATTGATGCGCCATTCGTTATATTAATTTCTTTAACATCTACGCCACTAACTTTAATAATATTATTACACAGAAACTTTGATTTCGTACCTCACCAAATTCTCTTTTACTTTAAACCTCGATGTAATTTCCAATATAATATCCATTACAATTTTCGGATCTAAACACATTTTCGGGGGTTTGTTTTGGAAAGCCGGAGACCGTTTACCAGTTAAGGAATGAGTGGCAAGAATTCTGAAATAAATAAAATTAATTACATTATATACGTGCTATTTTAAAGCTAATTAAAAAAAAAACTAAATTAATTTAGTACCTTCTTGGGAATGCTGCGAGCAATAATGTTCGCGTAGCGATCGTATAAGACTTCCAATTTACTTTTCTAAATTTGTCTTTATGTATCATTGTCTTCCCACTTCCAATTGGTACCTGAAGAAACAAGTATTATTTAACTAGTAGAATGGAAAATATTGGTATTATTTTAGTAAAGGGTGCCACAATACCAAGTAACTCGTTTGACAATAGAAAGACACGCCGTCAAAATCTTCATCGACTCAAGGATCGGCTAAAACCGTTAAGCCAACAAAGGGATCATTTATTTTTGTATGGGCTTGCTTTGAGCCTTCTACCGGTTTTACTGTAATTGTTCCGAGAAACTATTCAATCTACTCCATGTGTTTTACTTTTTCAAACACACCACGGGTTGTTCCCTAATGTAAGGAAACTAAGAAAGTTGCGTTTGAGGCATTCAATAAACATAAAAAGTAAAAATACACAAGACCTTAACTTCGTAAAAAATGTTTACAACGTACCCATTCATCATCACTATCACATTTTGAGTTTTGTTTCGAATTGAAATCCTGCGTAATTCTGTTAAATTTATTACTGATCAGCACATTATCGTCTGAGCGATCGGAGTCTTCGCCGTCACTCCTGTCACTGTTATCTTCATATTCTTCGGAACCAATATTATTATTAGTGGTATCTCTTGTAGATCGGTCCAGTTCAGGACACATTTCCATGAAAAACTTTTTTGGTTGTGGTTTTAGATCATTAAGCATTCTAAAAAGTTCTCTGAAACCAGCCTTTATGTCTTGTATTTCTCTGGCGTTTATATCTACATTTTTCTTTGCAATTGGTGGTGTGTGATGCCTTTTTGTTGAATCCGCTGAATATTTCTTAACAGACAATGGTCTAATGGAATCTTTATGTACCCTTTTACGAGCAATTGAGCTATTGTTGATGCTGTTATTGTTAACTTGTCGTGCTTTTAATATGTTACTGATAACAGCATTTGGGCTATGAATTGACTTACGACCTTTTTTACCTTTGTTTGAGTATTGTTTCGTGAAGTTTGATTTTTGGGATACCTGAAAAAAAAATTGTTAAATTATTATTATAAATAATAATTGTTATCAAAACATCGTATCGTGAGTACCCATTACATTACAAAATGTATCAATTCCGCGATAATAGAAGTCTAAAATCATAAATTACTATTGTCTATGAAAAACTTAAATATACTCTGATACTTTTACGTAAGATAATTAGACATCTCAAATGGGATATTATTTGAATACCTTAATAATGTAGGTATTTGAATTATACCTGTAAATTATTATATTCAGATTAAAACTTGATCAGAGAAAACAAAATAGCTAATAATTTAATTTTATAAAAAATGTTTCTGTATATAAAAAATAATGATATTCTTCATTCATTCATATATAAAATATATTTATCTATAATATATGTGGTATACAAAAAGTATATTTTACATTTTGCAATGTACAAATCAGTATCTATCGTCTGCTGAAATGCTGGAAACATAAATGGCTAAATTTTACAGCGAAATAGAATGCTGCTTGATACGCAAATTAACCTTTATCTTATGTAAGACAGAAGAAAGTGGAATGGCAAATAGAAAAGAAATTCCTACAACATTACTATGTTTAATCTTAGCAAGAACTTACAAGAGAATGTTCGGACGCCGAATCTGATGAGCTGTCGTCATCACTGGGTTCCCACGACGAAGCGCTGGGCGAATAATCACGACCTTCATTCTTAGCTTCACTCATACCAGCGTTGGAATCATTCTCAATAGCTTTTAAGCTTCTGCGACCTTCAGAAGAATTACCACCATCTGTTGTAATAACGTTATAAAATAATTGTTTGTTTAAATTGTGTCCAGTTTTTTTGCTTAGGTAAATAATACCATAAGAATTTATGCTGCGTGTCATTTATTTCTTAGATTTCTTAATAAAATATGTACCAACAAAATGAGTATACAATATAATATAATTATAACATAATTTATTATTAACCGTAAAGCAATATACCGACACAAGTATTTGTAAATGTATACTAATTATGCATTTTTTTTAAATCACGCTTTGAACATACGTCCCTTCTCACAATTATGAGAAGTCTGTAGCATATGTCACCCTGCTTCGGTGCGCATAGAGGAAGAGTGTAATTTAGTCGTAGTACGTACCGTATATTTACGCGCGAAATTTCGCATGCAAATTATCTTGCCAAAGGGATCAACTGCAAATGTTTCTGTATACGTATTCTAATTACACCTAGATAAATATTTATAAGAAATGAAAATCGAATAAGAAATAAAATAAATAAAAAATATGGACTCCAATAGAGTATATCATATAACTAACTAACTAACAACAGTCAGATTTCTACTCCTACGTAGTTGTTTTGTAACTACCCAACGACATTTCTAAAGAATAAAGAACACGTGACTTACCGGAAATGACGTCCGTTTTTGGCGTATCGGCCCTTTGGCCGGCTTCCGTTATTCCAACATTGACTTCCTCAGTCACCCTGATCATCGAACTAGACTTCAACAAACGACCTCCATTCCAATCCGCCAGTAACCACCTCTCGATCTTTCCCTTTGATGTCATTTTTATTAAAATATTATTTCTACAACTGAACCAACTGCACACACTGCACTAGACTACTTGAATGCAACTAAAGACGATTCAAAATGCGGCACATGAGCAGGTAAAAGTTTCATTACGCACCCTTACTGCAGTCATTATTACATCCCCCGCTCTACCCCTGCCGGAACAATAAGGTATTCGCCTATTCGCCAACGGCCCGAAAGCCGACAAAAAATACGACCTTTTTTGCAACCCACTTCTTGGTAAGTTTCTAAGTAGAGATTTATATCCCTTTGTAAGATACGCCGAAACCCTCGTTACAATTATGTCAATGTGAAAAACCATAAAATCTTTAAAAACAATACCTGACTTGTAGCTATTGGTATTAGAATTGTTAAAAAGTTGCATTTATAACAAAATTATGTTACGCTAAGATTAGCCTAATAATTATTAGAACATCGCTTCCTGTAGTCTCAACAATTAATTGGATACCTGGAGTGACACGATACATACTTATTGGTATATCCTGCCCTTCAAGTTTACGAGTAACATTGGCATAATCTATCCAAGATTGCTGGAAATACATACAGCTTGATAAATTGTTTATAAAACATTTTAATTAAATACTTTACCTAATTACTTTAAATTTCATCCCTAATACTTAGTAAAGTTTGTGTTAAGTATAATGGATATACCTAATCAAGTAGCAATGCTGCAAATATAAATTATTTTTACCAGCTAATCTAGGTAAATATCTCCATGTAATTGATGTACTCTGTATTGCAGACAACAAATCGTTTTTCAGGCTAGATCATATTTAGGAACCTTCTTTTTAAATTATTATTTTCGAGGTGATTGAGTCCCTTTCAAATATATTGTTTTCCTGCATCTCACTTTGCCCTTAAGTACTTATATCTTAACGGTATTTATAATAATCGGCAGCTCGGTCTGTCTTGATATAATGGTGATATGATAGATATTGAATTTTATGTACCGATAATTGTTATACTAATTTATTATAACGAAAGGTATTGTTTTTTTTATTGTTATGTTTTTCAGAATTTTGTTTTTGTGTTATTTAATTTATGGACGAAATAAAAGCTGCTTACATTGTAATATGACAGTATCAAACGTCAATGTCACACATAAAATATTGTCTGTCAATACAAACGTGGGATACATGTTACTATATTTCTAAAACACAATTGCTCGTTCCGTTGATTGTGCTATTTCCATCATTATTTCATATCTTTGCCAGGCGATGATATAGGATTTGTCATAAAAAACTTGTGGTAAAGGATCGTCTTTGAAAATGGAAGCAGCCACTTTGAAAATGAAAAAGCAAGTAAAAAAAGGTAAACTAAAGAAAACTATGAAAAATGTGATATGTCGACCTGATCCGCCTTTCTGGTAAGTTTCATTTGTGGAAATAAATATTGATTTAAAAGAATATTTAACTATAATTTAGTCTTGTAGTGTAGTGAAACAATGGTCCAACAATTTCGTTATTTATTTATTTTGGATTTTTGAAATTGCCTTTCAATAATAAATCTGTATTTATTATTGAAAGGCAATTTCATTTAAGAAACCTGATGATTTTTTTATTTATGATATGATATATAAAATACTGAAGATATTGCAATTTTGTTTAAACCAGTAGTTTTTCTTTGCAACATAGGCCACAACTGTCTGAAGATGAAGGTAAAATGTTAGAAGAGGTATTAAATAAACTCAGAATCGAAATCCCAATCTATAAAAAGCCTTCTTGGAGTGAAATAAGTCATATTCCTAAGAAGATGCGGCCTAAGGCACCACTTATACCGTAAGTAATTACATTTAAGAATTTGTTTTACTGATATTTAAAAATATGTTTTTTTTATTAATGTGTTAGCAATAAGGTCTGTAACACATGGGTAAGCTACACAAGCAATAATTCATGTTGATGACCATTGTGGACAGTCTTCAGTGACCATTTATCATCAACATTAATTGTCTTGCATTTATAAACTCCATAATCTAATATCCATTTTAGGTTATTTTGTCTGCCTATATGAGCTTATCTTTGGAGTTATCAAATAGATTTGTATTTCAGAAATGATTTAAGTTTTAAGGTAAGAACTGTACATGAAATATTTTTAAACTAAAAGCAATATATATATATTATTTACACAAATTAACTATTATTATTATTATTATTGATAGTAATTCTCTGGCCTGTTATAAATAATGTGGCTAACATTAGTTATTTTGCATATAACCTTCATAATAAATTTATTTGTATTATTCTCATTGAAGCTGATGTGAACCCTAGAGCCATAGTTCTATCATTAATTAGAAGTAAATAATATTTGTTGCAGAAAAGTTGATGGGTTATTATTTGGTATTGGAGAGTGTAAAAAATCTATTGAAAGTGGAAAATGTTTGAGCGTTCTCATTGAAGCTGATGTAAACCCTAGAGCCATAGTTCAATCATTAATTGAGTTCTGCATTGACAAGACTGTTCCAGTGCTATGTGTCAAAGATTTGAGAAAGATTACTAAAATTAACTTTGGTATACCAACCAGTGCTCTAGGAATAGAAAGAGAAGTTTTATTTGAATTAGAAAACATGATTCTTGAGTTATCAAAGTGTCACAAACCTCCGAAAAAAGGTCTGGCAGAAATTAATATAGAAAAAGAAATTTGCACAACTATAGACAAAAAGGAGGAACCAATGGATGTAGAAGAGAAAATATCTGTATGTCCATACTTATATAGGACAGATAATAAAACTAGAGTGTTCACACCATTTGTTAACGAAGCTACTCCCAAATTACCTAATAAATTTGTTGGTCAAGACTTTATTGAATTGTCTAATAGTATCCCAAAGGATCGGATGGATAGGAAAGAATACATGAAAATGATTATTAAAAAAATGACCAGTAATCCTCATAGAAAACATAAAAAAGCAACTCCAAAAGATTAGTTATTAAATAAAGCAATTTTAATAAAAAGCATTTGTTTTACTTTTCATAATATTTATTACTAAAACTATTATGTCTAAAAAAAGACACGTTTATGTTAAACATTCCTTGTGGAATGTGTATCAACAGTACTCAAAAACTGTATTGGTTACTTATGCTAAATACACCTTTTATTAATTTTTGAGCACTGAAGTTTTGACTTCACTAACTTCATATCTATCTTAATGTAATATCTTAAAGTTCAATCTGGTTAAATTGGTAAAATTTGATATTCATAATTAAACTAAAATGCAATACTCCATAAATGTTTACAACAAAAAAGATTGTATGGAGTATAGCACGAAAATAGATAACATATATCTTACGCTTTCAATTCATGCATTGCATTAAGGTTTTAAAAGTTCAATTCAATACAAATCAAACAACAAATAATTGTTTCAATGTTATACCTATAATAATAATAATGACTTACTCCGAAATCTGGCCTGACTTTAACAATTACAAATATACTATACATTTGAACTTAGTGTATGGATCTATAGATTATGTAATTGCACTATTGGCTATCGTTGTCTTCAATTGAATACTATTCTGATAAAATTTGATCTAAGCACCTGGTAATCCTATTCCCTGCATTGAAATAAACATTCTAATTATATTAAATACCACTAAATTTTTGTTAAAAGCGTCTTGGATTCATAACAATATAGTATATTTGAAAAAGTTGTTATACAAATACAAAAAGATAATATTTATTTTATTGCTCAGTATTAACACTAAACTATGTAAAAGTTTCCTTATCTAGCCAATGTATATGTTAAAATCAACAAGCTATTAGATAAACAATTTATTTTGGTACATAGTACCAATAATGATTTATACCATCACATTTTACTTTATTGCTATGTTATTCACTTTAACTATTTTAGTACATTTAGTCAATTATGTAAATTAATTACACCCTAAGTAATTAATAAACCAATTTATAAACAACAACAGCAAAATATTAAATATAAGGGTTAGACAGTACTTTAGGTAAAATTAGGAGGCAGATATACATTTGGACAGATTATCAAACTTCTTTAGAGCTTATTTTGTTTAATGTCTTTGAATATAGTATATATGGTTGTAACTCACGTTATTCATAAAACTGCCCTTATAAAGATTAATGCGTGGTCTTATTTTCACTGCAGGAAGTATTCAGTGAAGTTACATTTTACACTTGTAAAATCACTGGACATCACAAATAACGAAGAAAAAAGATATGAAAACAACTTAACATTGTTACAAAACCTTTAACATACAAATATATAAATGACAATATGGAATTTGTACACACTTACATACTAGCTTAGTCAAATAATTACTAAATTAATGGCACACACTTCTTAGAAGTGTCTGCCATATTATTAACTGAGAATGTACAAAAGTAAGTGCCTATAAACCATTAACATAATCACATCAAATGATTGTGATTGGCACATTACAATTTATAATATAGTCGACAGATTTGTATTTTTATCAAATACTACATATAATAACATATTGCTGATTTTGCAAAAGCAATACTATTTTCGTCCATTATATAATGATCTAAAACAGCAACGTTCTAGCTCGTCTACCAAATTGTCTATTATTTAGATAAATATTTATCTTAACATTTGATTGCGATTAAGTGAATAAAGGCATAATTTCTTAGAGAAATTGTGCATATTCACATATCAATATTCACATTATACACTAACATTTTAGTGTTGCAAACATTGTTTTTAAAGGCATGCATGTTATTTATAATTCTGCTAAGTAAAATTATACATGGTCCTACGAAAAAACGTCCAATATTGTCAACTTTGTGTGTACAATAGGATATAATTCGCAGGTATAGCGAATATTATAGCAATCGTTAAATGTGAGGGGGGCGAGGCAGGGGGGCCTCGCTGGGTCGGTATCGGTCGAGAATTATCGCGCACATTTTCTTCGCATCGGTTTCATCAGGATACGTAGCCATTGCTTCAGCGACTTGTGCCTCAGGGAATATTCCGGCTAAATGGAAGTGCATGTGACGTCGCGCTTCCCAGTGTTGCAAAGCGCCCTCGGAGGCACAAGGAGACATTGAGATACCAGCTGGGTGTGGCAACATGGCTGCCGCCGCACCAACCGGGGCCGATGACACCCGCGCTGCTGTGGCGTGCAATCTCGGATCGCAAGCTGGGTTGAGAGTGAGCTGCCGCGCTAGCTTTCGATGAGGATTAGCTTCGGGCATCGGCTGCGAGGGCCCCGGTAGTTGTATCTGAGCGCGATCGAAGTGTGTAGTTAGCGTGACGTCTGCGAGTCGTGGTGTTGCGGAGTGTGCTCGTGCCAGAGGTTTCTTAGTGTCGACAGGTCTGCCACCAGTTGGCGGTAGACTGAGCGTGTGAAGATCACCGCGGGCCTTACGAGCCGCACGTTCTGATAGTTTTTCCGCTACCGATTTGTGTGGACGACCTGCTCGTTCCGGGTGGTGGAATTTACACTTGTTTCCATATGTACATTTTCTGCCATACGGACATGCTGGGGGTGGATCCGTGCGAGATGGGGGCGCTCGCAAGAACGCGTCCAACGTTGGTCCAGAACGGCCGAGTGGGTCATCAGGTGGCATAAATCTGTCGTTCACGAATGAAAACATCAGCAGCCGTTCTTGGACCACTTTACGGAATTCGGGGCTTTCTGCGGCGAGGTCTCTGTAATTATCGTTTGAAACCACAATTCCGTCTGTTTCAGCCGCTAAACGCAAAATGTATCTGTCGTCGTAGCAAATGAGCCGTTTACCGCCGAGAAGCCTACTTGGAGTGTACACTAAAACTCTGTCTTTTTCGAGTCGTTCCAAGGCATCGCGGTCTGCAACCGGGTTGTCTGGTCTGGACGCCTCCTTCCGCCATTTAGGCACAAACACTGTTATATCCTTGTGTCCACGAGCACGGAACCAGTCGACACATATTTCAATACCACGACACGAGAAAAGTTCTTTGTTTCCATGACTGAAAAAATAAAAACAACAAAATAATTGGCTATACATAAAAATGAACGTAAAGCTTAAATGAACAGATTATTTTGCTCTATTAAAATAACTAAAACTGTGTAAACAAATATAGAACAGTAATCTACAAGAAATATGAGATCATCCTTCATTATCAGGAATATGAGACCTCTTTGTGTAACAGAAGTAGCAAACGAGGTCGCTTCTGTTGACGCACCACGCGAAAAGTACTCGACAATATCAGCGATATTTCGCATCATAGTAAGTCCTATTATTAAATATTCATAATAATCATAGAAAATGTGGTATAACGCGAAAACGTGGGCAAGTGTGCCTTTCAAAGGCCACGCGAAATCTCTCACTTTACAGAGAAATATAGTTATCTCATCTGATGGTAAGTTTTGCCTCAATAAATTTCACATTACCACCACTCCATCACTTATATGCATTGAAGTGGCGTGTTTTGGTACGTTCCAGACTTCCTGCAATGTGGGGAGGCACCCGTGTCAGCAATGGCTCATAAAAAAGTTGCAGATATGTTCCAGGTTCTAGCTGCCAAATCTTTGATATTAAGTGATAATCAAGTGGAAAGGAAGTATATTTCTTTGTCGGAACCTAATTGATATCTACCGAATATCTAAGGATAGTAATAATATTTAAAGTAGATTAGATACCTCATAGCGACATTACTGCCATCTATGACGATGTGTCGCAACGGCGCTCTATCGGGCGGCGGGTCGGGCTCCGTGGGAGGCCTCTTCGCGGCGAGCTTGATCAGCTCGGCTAGCAACTCATTCCGCGGCGGATCCGAGCCCAGCCTCTGTAACGCAGTGCGCGCAAGACGCTCGGAATATCCCAGCTTCACGGCGAACTCGATTTTTGCCTGGAAAATAAATATATGTTTGATATTTTGATAGCTCAAGAAAAAGTAGGTCATACACATTTTTTGCGTCAGTGGCTAATATCAAAATGCTTGATAGCACAATATTAGATAGTTTTTTACTCAACGGAATCAAAATACATAATAAAAAGTTTCATTATCCCACAATGCTATTACCGTGTTTTTTATATTGCACAAAACCATTTACTAATTGATTAAGTTCTACCAACCCAAGTATTTTAAATTTGTGTACATAGGTGTGACAACATTACAAGTTTGCCCTTTGACGTAACATCAGTTAACAATCATCTGTCAATACTGTCACACTGCTGGGTAAGAACCTTCCTTCATAACAATTGCTCATGATTAAGAATATCGATGTAGCTTACATTCGTTATTAATATCAAATGTTTTTCCTATCAAAGATAGATATTTGTCAATTTCTACCCACTACTAATAATCAAATTTTTATCTTTGCTAAGCAATAATTAAATAATTTGATGATTACAACGTGCGTTCATGAATAAGCCCGTTAAAAAATAAGTAGGTATTTTTCAGACTGCGTACCTAATTCGGGAGAGCATAAACCAACTAAAACCATAAGCCCGTATACTAATTAACTAAGCGAAATAGTTAAAACTGCGCAATCACACCGTACTCCGACCGTCAAGTGTCGTAACAATGCGGCCGGTACTTTGCAAGAATTACATAATTATTACTCTCACCGCCCGCCGATAGACCAAGTGTCACAATTGTGGGTACTATAGGGGCGATATTGCAAAAGTAACAGCGATTTCGACTACATGCTGAGCGTGTTTCGAATATGTGTAATTTATCTAAATATTCAGAGTAGTTGAGGAATTGAATTGTTAGATACAAAAAATGAATTAAAAACGAAATGCCATTTAACGATTTCAAAACAACGTCTATTTTCTAAGTTAAAGCGTTTATCCAACCACCCATAGAGAAGAGCTCTACAATCTGGATCAATGTCGATAACATGAATAAATCTTAAGAATACGGAAAAACAACTTTCATTTTACTAACAACAAAATGTGATGATATTCACTCAATAATACTGGATATTAATTTATAGTTGGGATATTAAAATATAGGATCCCTACGTTAACATCAAAAATTAAACATGATGGTATTCGAAGATACTAACAGAAATATCGTGCAATATAACAAAAAAAACTGTCTGTTTTTAAGTGAGTCTTGGAAACGACTAAAATGACTGAATGAAATTTCACACTGGGAAGACGCATAAAAATGTTTTACCTTGATAATGTCCCATAAAATAAAGAAAACCACAAGCAGAAGCTCGTTGGAAATTAAATTGTTATTAAAACATCTTGTGCGACCATGAGCGTAGGCAAAAGAAAACAAGATATGAAAGAAGAAATTTATTGCCGACAGTTTGGTATGAAATATTTGTATTTATATTTTTATTATACACATAAAAATATAATTATACACTGTATATATTAAAACAGTGATAAGTAAGAAGTGCGCGCACAATGACAATTATTCTGATACGTCGCATGGGCATTTGCAAATTCCAAGAATTGAAGCCGGAAATAAGACTTAATTAGCCCGTGGCTAGCACGACTTACAGGTAATCGTTCAACTAAAATGAATAGAGTACGACGATCACGACGATCGAGTGACCGTGATCAAATGGTACGTAGGTGGTAGAACCCTTTGTAGTTCGGCTCCGGCGGCACCCCTGCCATACCTACTTCTGCCTAACAATGGCAGTGTTAAGCGCTGCTGTCTCCTAGTTTGTAGTGTGGTAAGGGAGACAAATTTATCCAACGCATTCCAAACTTAGTCTTCAGGCGTCGCAACGCATCTGTGTTCGACCTCAGGTAGTATTCTAGTCTAAACTGAAGAGGATTACAAATGTACATGTGCGACAGTTGCCAAGTACCATCAGGTGCACTGCATGTGCGTTTGCTATTCCATCATTAATATTATACACATATGTTTAATAGGCACATTTGTATTTTATAAGCACCACTTACAGTAAATGAAATGATTTAAGAGAATCATAGAATTACTACATTTCAACAATGAAATTACAAAAGTACATAAAATAGGTAAAGAGCCTTGCTCTTAACATGAAGGCAATTACAATCTAATTAACATTGAGTGACCGTGCTTTAATGAGTCCTATTCAATCCAGTGGTTATTCCGAGATTGAGGAACAAATTGCGTTCGGTTTCACTAGCACGACTGTTTGATAACGATAAATGAATGAATATTTCTGGTAGCCCGTTTCAATTATTGTCATAATATAACCGGTTAGGTATTAAATGATGTAAATCAGACTATTATTACGAATGAAGCTTTATCTGCACATTCTCAAGTATCAATTCTTATGGAACTAGAAAAAACTGGATATCTGATAATGCGAATGATTGGAATCTTGCTCTGGCTTGATTGTAGAATTTAGAATGTGTGTTAAGTTAAACCCCTAGTGTTTAAATTAGGAACTCAAAACTGGGAAACCATAAACCATCTTTATTATTCCATAGACATAAAGGAAACCAAAATCCTTATAATTTCGTGCTGTGAATATCTATTCACAAATATAACATCTATTCGCAAATTAGTTTTACTCAAAGACTATTGATAGATAGTGGGGTGTCATCCTCCAATCATGAAAGATTAAAAAATACTACGTTCGTCACGACTACGTAATACTTCGGTTCGTGGCGCGACTAGTGGCCACTCTCGTCTTATGTATCGTTGTCATTCGAATTTAAAAACATTCATTTTCATGGCGGTAGCACTATTGCGCTGCATAACGAAGTTCAATATCACCTCTTTTTCGATTTTTTTTTATATGATGGAGTAGCAAACGAGCATGCAGTCCACCTGATGGTAAGTGGCAACTGCCGTCCATGGACA